>OX352298.1:31299377-31511877 GCA_947086415.1 Pammene aurita
GAATAACATACTATTGTATGAGTGGAATGCCCCACTTTAAAAAAACATGTAAAATAATTATTTATTTATTTATTTATTTTATTTATTAATCAATAAACGCACGTGAGATTTTGGTGTTTAACGGCCTCCTAGCCTAGTTGGTAGTGACCCTGCCCGCTCCTGCAAGCAGGAGGTCCCGGGTTCGAATCCTGGTCAGGGCATTTATTTGTGTGTTTATCACGGATATTTGTTCCTGAGTTATGGATGTTTCCTATGTATTTAAGTATTTATCTATATCTATCTATTATATATATATCGTCGCCTAGTACCCACAACACAAGCCTTATTGAGCTTACCGTGGGACTAGGTTGATTTGTGTAAGATTGTCACATAATATTTTTTTTTTTTTTTATTAAGGAAAACATTACAAAGGCTTGATAATAGTCTGTTGTAGGTAGCGGGATGCTTGGTGCTTAAACCTGTAAAATATTACAGTTTTCTTGCTTTATGACAATATGCAGCACTTGCTCCTATGCAACAAACGATCTTGGATTTCATTTAGCACTAGTTTTCGCTTCAATTATTCGATGATCGATTCGATTCGAACACTGAAAGAAAGAACTTGAAATTATAATTCAATACATAACTCTACATAATCTCAAAGTCACATATATCACGCAAAATGTATTACACCTATCGTAAGTACCATCAAGTTCAAAATTGCATGGTCAAATTATCAATGAATTCATTCATAAATTGGCCATGCAATTCTGAACCCGATAGTACCTAGATAAATATCTCAGCTGGTCTTTGCGTTGATTTAATACATTTATTGAAAGGTGATGGCAGATATTACATTAATAAATAATAAAAAACGCAATCTGAAACTCAAAAATATAAGTAAACAAAACTAACTTTTTAAAATAAAAAAGTTACATGCCACAGATAAAACAAAAACAATGCACAATTTTCGAATTATTCTGAGACAGGTGTTGCCAACCCGCGATTTTTCAAATTTGCCGCGCTTTTCTACTGACATAAATGGTTTGCCAGACTATAACTACATAGGTACAAAAAAACTACTGGAAAATGTAAAATCAATTAAAATTAATCGATCAAAATAAAATTTCTTGTAATATTTTAAGCGTTTTATGGTAAAATCATGTAATAAAATTGTTTACACTAAATGTTTTTAATTGAATGCAATTTAATATAAAATTATTTTGGCGTCCACATCAGCACCTGATTTGGTCAGACAATTTAATCCGATGGGCGAAGATGGCCCTGTCTGGAGTGACCTTTACATGTTATTATGTAAAAAAATAACTAATAACACATTCGGATTTCAAATATTCTTTGCACTCTTGTGAATAAAATGCAGTTTTACTATCTGCTTTTAAAGAATAAAAAAGGGCTTTCCGAGGTAGTGAGGTGAAAAATCTTTTTTTTTTAATAGAACGATTACGAATCCGTTCATGTATTTATTTTTACTAATATATTTAATTTTCAAGTCCAAAATTGACAGTCCAATTTTTAGCTAGACGTCAGAATTAAATTTAAAATCATAATACACAAATTAACTCCAATGAAAATACAACAATCGCCTGCAATGCTATTTAAACGACAAACTGGAGCAGATGATGATCATGATTTACTAAACGAAGCCTATTTATTATTGAACTCAATTAATGTAGGCTACACAATAATGTAATGTTAACGAAAAACACAATCGACGTAACCAAGGCACTAATGTGACGTAATAAAATGATAATCCCCCTCAGAGATGGGTCATGGGTATTTACTGTACCGAGTAAATAGTAGGTATTTCCCCGGTATTACCTGATCATACCTAAGTGTTCTCGACTTGAGTGTTCTAAGCTACGATACTTCATACACCAGTAACTTTATTTTATCGATATTACCTAACTTCGGGCAAGAATTTTATTCAAATTTTATAATTTTACTCGTGTGTCATAAAAGTCCTTAAACCATTATTATAACATGTAGGTAAAATTCATTTAAATGAAAATGTTTTATCTAATATTATAAAGAGTGACTAGTCATTATTCAAAGGCCAGTAAGGCTTATAAATTACACAAAAAAAAGGGAAATACACGCTTATTTTGGTAATCCGTAGGTAGGTAAATATCGGGCGAGTACCCATCTCTAATCACGGTTAATTTATTTAGGTGCAAATCAAACCAAAAGTGACACCTTTACCTCTACCACGAGTCCTGTAGAAAATTCTGAATATTTTTCTATAGGCGTTAACGAATAATCGGGCTTCGAATCGTTTTCCTTCAGTTTCGACAGCAACACATACAAACGATCTATGCTGACATTTCATGTCGGATTACGTTTAGTGCGCTGCATACATCCGTCTCATAGGTAGAACGAGACGGATGTATGCGGCACGTCGAATGTGATCTGTCATGTTAACGCACTGAAGGTCAGTACAGTTTGTTATCGATAGGTTTTATTAAAACGTTACCATAAGACACTAATTTGGCTTACGTCACCGAAAAATACCGTATCGACTGTAGAAAACTCTTTCACTATCAAATTATAAGGTGAGATGTCAAAAACATGGTGAAAGTGAAAACCATTCGTATTTATTGTGTTATATTTATATATTATTAGTTGACGAAATAATATCGACAAAACCTTATACATTACCTTGTATTAAGCATAATTTGTTAATAAGACTGCATAGTATGATAACTGGAACTGGAAAACGAAACGGTAAATTTCAAGCCGATATGAGAAATAGAAATATCCACATCAACACTTCAATAAGAATAATTTTAAAAAAGAAATCTAGACCCAAGAACTGCTGAATATTTATGAGATTTATGTATTAATAGTCAATTAATCTGATTTTAAATCGACACAAAAATACCAACTCTAACCTAAAATGAATGGTAAGTAGTTGAAATTTGATATGATAGTTATAAACACTTTCAATTTCAATCATAATAATTACAATGAAACTGTGAAAAATAACAAATAATATTGAAACATCTTTTACAGGTTCTTGTGCATCATTCATTTCTGATTGATTGCTGTAGCAGCTAACTTATCACCAGCAAGGCAAACTATTTATCCCAGGAAGGTGTATTATTTTATATTCAAGAAGTAACAACTGCGTTACAGGCCGGGATCTTCGAATTATTGCATCCAAGTACTATAAAATAGTGCTTACTTAAAAGACATCCAGATTTATACAGGGCACTTTGAAATTATAATGTACATAATAAATTATATTAAAGATTTATTTATTGCGAAATAGCCTTTTAAAGTAACATTGTCACAAACTAGAAACTTATAAGTACTACTAACAATTACTCGTAGGTGTAACTTATAAATAGAAATAAAACCATCATTATGCAAGAAGCGGCAAAGCCGCAATCCTGCGTTGTGTTATGTATGAAAACCGGCGGCTTGCTGGAGCATCTTTAGCTTCCCTTGTGCGTTTGTTAGGTCGTGAGGCTCCGTGCCCCTTGCTCCACGGATCGATTGCCTCGACACCAACAATAGTTAGACGAACGACAACTATATTTAATAGTCTTGTAGTGATTTCGGATGTCGGGCGCCGCTCCGGTTTGTTCGCTGGTAAATAAATTAAAGGACTTGTACCTCTACCACGAGTCATGTAGAAAATTCTGAATATTTTTCTATAGGCGTTAACGAATAATCGGGCTTCGAATCGTTTTCCTTCAGTTTCGACAGCAACACATACAAACGATCTATGCTGACATTTCATGTCGGAATACGTTTAGTGCGCTGCATACATCCGTCTCATAGGTAGAACGAGACGGATGTATGCGGCACGTCGAATGTGATCTGTCATGTTAACGCACTGAAGGTCAGTACAGTTTGTTATCGATAGGTTTTATTAAAACGTTACCATAAGACACTAATTTGACTTACGTCACCGAAAAATACCGTATCGACTGTAGAAAACTCTTTCACTATCAAATTATAAGGTGAGATGTCAAAAACATGGTGAAAGTGAAAACCATTCGTATTTATTGTGTTATATTTATATATTATTAGTTGACGAAATAATATCGACAAAGCCTTATATTAAGCATAATTTGTTAATAAGACTGCATAGTATGATAACTGGAACTGGAAAACGAAACGGTAAATTTCAAGCCGATATGAGAAATAGAAATATCCACATCAACACTTCAATAAGAATAATTTTAAAAAAGAAATCTAGACCCAAGAACTGCTGAATATTTGTGAGATTTATGTATTAATAGTCAATTAATCTGATTTTAAATCGACACAAAAATACCAACTCTAACCTAAAATGAATGGTAAGTAGTTGAAATTTGATATGATAGTTATAAACACTTTCATTTTCAATCATAATAATTACAATGAAACTGTGAAAAATAACAAATAATATTGAAACATCTTTTACAGGTTCTTGTGCATCATTCATTTCTGATTGATTGCTGTAGCAGCTAACTTATCACCAGCAAGGCAAACTATTTATCCCAGGAAGGTGTATTATTTTATATTCAAGAAGTAACAACTGCGTTACAGGCCGGGATCTTAGAATTATTGCATCCAAGTACTATAAAATAGTGCTTACTTAAAAGACATCCAGATTTATACAGGGCACTTTGAAATTATAATGTACATAAGAAATTATATTAAAGATTTATTTATTGCGAAATAGCCTTTTAAAGTAACATTGTCACAAACTAGAAACTTATAAGTACTACTAACAATTACTCGTACATGTAACTTATAAATAGAAATAAAACCATCATTATGCAAGAAGCGGCAAAGCCGCAATCCTGCGTTGTGTTATGTATGAAAACCGGCGGCTTGCTGGAGCATCTTTATCTTCCCTTGTGCGTCTGTTAGATCGTGAGGCTCCGTGCCCCTTGCTTCACGGATCGATTGCCTCGACACCAACAATAGTTAGACGAACGACAACTATATTTAATAGTCTTGTAGTGATTTCGGATGTCAGGCGCCGCTCCGGTTTGTTCGCTGGTAAATAAATTAAAGGACTTGGCCAACGTGTCGGCGTCGACGCAGGTGGGATGTGTAACAGTAGCGCACTGCCTAAACTTAAGAGAATCAACAACATCCTGAAAGGGTACTTATCCTTTTGTGATTATACAATAGACCTAAATAATAAGAAATAAACCTATGATCCACTATGATCACTAAAAGTCGAACTGTCATGTTGACAAAATAACCAAATAAATTAAGAATCACCTATTACATATGGACGTAGTTCTAGGACGTTTTAAACTAGTAGTGTTATTTGTACATTTGAAATTTCATCAATTTGGTTTTCTTAGGTAATCCTATATCCTACGACGAAATAAGTATATGGATGGATGGATGAAGTACTGACAGTTTTCACCCCTTTTCCTAGCTTTGAATATGTATGACGAAATACGTAATTTCCTTGTTTAAAACAAAGTTGCACACAGTCGGTGAACATTATGAAAAAAAAGTGAAAATAAAGATCCTGACGAATTGAGAACCTCCTCCTTCGAACTCTTGAAGTCGGTTGATAACATTTTATGCGTTCAAAGTCACGCGCGTTTAAATAAGGTAAAGGCTTACTGTCATAGCTTGTATTTCCCGGCTCCGATGGCATGAACCGTAAGCCAGGAACAAATTTCATGACCAATCGCAAGGCGTCCCAGGCGATGATAATTTTTGAAGTGGTTAAGGACGAAGTATAATGATGACTCGCGTAGGTCAGCTGTCAGTATTTGATGCTCTTATTATCAGGAAAATCGTCAGCCGGCTGTATTGAGGTAGAAAGAAACTCTGCTGATACCCTAAATACCATATATTCATGTGACTAGTTTACGGTCTTTTCAGTGGTATACAGACGGCTGATGATTTTTATTTTATTTGTAATAGCATATAAACTATCACCTGTTTCAACTGGGACGCGATGGTCATTTTATTTTGTATGTATTTTATGTGAGAAAATGGCTGCCATTCCTCAACCCACTCAAGGAACTGCAGCTGACCATCACGAAGCTTGATTATTGACCGCCCTTAACGACTTAAAATTTACCGCTTGGGACACGATGACCAACGGAAATTATTCCTGGTTTACGGCCTAGCAAGCATATTAAACACCCACAAAAAGTAGGGTAATTTTTCAGAGCTAGTACGGATTCTATGCTTATTATTGTTCACTGCTCATATAATTGTCTACAGTTCTAAACCTTCAGATAAAATGTACTTAGGAAGTAAAACCTTTTTGGCTTACCTACAATCTGTTTCGGTTGGTGTGAAGGATGTGACGTTTGTCACGTCACGTCACGTCACTTTGTAAGAAGTATTGAAATCTACACAAACGAAACAAGCAATCGAACTTTCGTGAGCGAATTGGATAAACGATAATTTAACTTATGGTATGGCAGTAATTTTTAGTTCTATAAGTGACCGCTAGAGGCTCTGCACAAATTCTCCATACAAATAATTTACGAATTCGTGAACGAATCTCGAATTGGGTTTATTTGCATGACTCGTGGTAGAGGTATTGGCCAACGTGTCGGCGTCGACGCAGGTGGGATGTGTAACAATAGCGCACTGCCTAAACTTAAGAGAATCAACAACATCCTGAAAGGGTACTTATCCTTTTGTGATTGTACAATAGACCTAAATAATAAGAAATAAACCTATGATCCACTATGATCACTAAAAGTCGAACTGTCATGTTGACAAAATAACCAAATAAATTAAGAATCACCTATTACATATGGACGTAGTTCTAGGACGTTTTAAACTAGTAGTGTTATTTGTACATTTGAAATTTCATCAATTTGGTTTTCTTAGGTAATCCTATATCCTACGACGAAATAAGTATATGGATGGATGGATGAAGTACTGACAGTTTTCACCCCTTTTCCTAGCTTTGAATATGTATGACGAAATACGTAATTTCCTTGTTTAAAACAAAGTTGCACACAGTCGGTGAACATTATGAAAAAAAAGTGAAAATAAAGATCCTGACGAATTGAGAACCTCCTCCTTCGAACTCTTGAAGTCGGTTGATAACATTTTATGCGTTCAAAGTCACGCGCGTTTAAATAAGGTAAAGGCTTACTGTCATAGCTTGTATTTCCCGGCTCCGATGGCATGAACCGTAAGCCAGGAACAAATTTCATGACCAATCGCAAGGCGTCCCAGGCGATGATAATTTTTGAAGTGGTTAAGGACGAAGTATAATGATGACTCGCGTAGGTCAGCTGTCAGTATTTGATGCTCTTATTATCAGGAAAATCGTCAGCCGGCTGTATTGAGGTAGAAAGAAAGTCTGCTGATACCCTAAATACCATATATTCATGTGACTAGTTTACGGTCTTTTCAGTGGTATACAGACGGCTGATGATTTTTATTTTATTTGTAATAGCATATAAACTATCACCTGTTTCAACTGGGACGCGATGGTCATTTTATTTTATATGTATTTTATGTGAGAAAATGGCTGCCGTTCCTCAACCCACTCAAGGAACGGCAGCTGACCATCACGAAGCTTGATTATTGACCGCCCTTAACGACTTAAAATTTACCGCTTGGGACACGATGACCAACGGAAATTATTCCTGGTTTACGGCCTAGCAAGCATATTAAACACCCACAAAAAGTAGAGTAATTTTTCGGAGCTATTACGGTTTCTATGCTTATTATTGTTCACTGCTCATATAATTGTCTACAGTTCTAAACCTTCAGATAAAATGTACTTAGGGAGTAAAACCTTTTTGGCTTACCTACAATCTGTTTCGGTTGGTGTGAAGGATGTGACGTTTGTTACGACACGTCACTTTGTAAAGTATTGAAATCTACACAAACGAAACAAGCAATCGAACTTTCGTGAGCGAATTGGATAAACGATAATTTAACTTATGGTATGGTAGTAATTTTTAGTTCTATAAGTGACCGCTAGAGGCTCTGCACAAATTCTCCATACAAATAATTTGCATGACTCGTGGTAGAGGTACTTAATTTGTATTTGAATAGTGTTACTAGGGGATCAATAACCGGTCCAACCGCACCACTTAGTTCATTAATATATTTATCTACACCAATATCATAAATCCTCTATTTCGCGTTCGGAAACCGTATGTAATTGCCACTATTATTGCAACCAGTAACGTACCAGTCACATCAGCGTATTATCTTATCTATGACAGTGTGGTAAAAACGTATGAAAATTCATTACCTACGGTAACGTAATGAAAATCCGCCCTCCTTCCCGACCGCCGGCACGCGCCCGCCCGACCGCCGGCACAATCGAGTTGTTCATGGCGGTGCAATGGTGGTCATTTCATTTTAATAGTTTCCGAACACGTAATTTAGGATTTATAATATGTGTGTAGATAAAGCAGTGTATGCAACTGTACGTAATTAGGCCTTATTACGAAACAGTTACATTAGCTACTATTACCTATTACAGTTAGCAGCAGAAGTAACTAAGCGGGTGAGGTGTTGACAATAAAGTTCTCTGATTAGAATAGGTACACAACATGATTGTAAGTAAAAATATAAAATTAGTGAATTTAAAACTCTAATACTTTATCAAAAAGTTTCTAAACCTACTTAATTTAAATGCAAAACGAGATTGGCAGTGGAGCTTCAGTTTCGTTCCATTGTTGTGAAAGATTTCGTTTCATATATATAAAATGTAAAGATTTCTTTCATTTCTACTTTTATGAAAGTTTTAATGTTTGTTTTGATTTATTTCTAACATTTTGCCTAAATCTGTTTTTTTGTTATCTTATAAACTACTTGTTTTTCATTTTGACTGTTACTTAAGTTATTAAGACATCGGTTTTTTATTTTAGATATACACGGTGCCCGTGAGCAATGCGAGAGACTTTAACAGTGTATTCATTATCATATTTAGAGAACAAAATGTCCTTTAAACTTTTTCGAAATTCGCCATAGTTTCAGAGTAAATACTACTTACAAAAAATTGCATTTTGAATTGTTTCTCAGTGTAAAATGATTTTTTGATGGCGATCTCACCGGTATGGGGCATAGTCTAGACATCTCTTATTGACTGATATCAAAGACCTAAGAAACACTTTGCATGGACTAGTTTTTACGAGAAAAAATGTAGCAATTTACTTTTTCCGTTACTTTTTTCTAATGACATTTACTTTTTATGTAGAACAGCATTCATAAAAAGTGAAAAAAAAAAGTAAAAAAAAAATTTTTTTTTGGCGTTTTACAACAAAAGTCATATAATGTTTTTTCATTCTTTTGACCTCAGAAATGCGTGGTTAAAATCTCTCGCAATGCTCACGGGCACCGTGTATAAGTAGGCCGAGTCTATAATGGAATAACTAACCCAACCCACCCTTGTGCCTAATGGTGTAATTAACCAAATATTTTTACATTATACTATATAATATACTTTCATATGTTTCATATATATACACGGTGTAACATGAGAAAACCGAATAATTTTAACAGCCTATTCCTGACCATAATTGGAGACTAAAATGTCGTATAAACTTTTCTGGATTTCGCGTAAAAAAAAAAATTTTTTTTTTGTGTGTTTTGTGTTTGTGTTTAACATAAAAACATAAATGTTATTGGTAAAGATGTCGATTAAAATAAATTAGTACATTTTTTTTTCGAAAAAATAGTTTACGTAAAGTATTCCTTGGCACTTTGATATCTGTCAATAAGAATGTCTAGACTAGACCGCATAAAGGGTGAAATCGCCATCAAAAAAGCGTTTTGCCCTGAGTGACAATAAAAAATGTTTTTTTATTTAATTGGTAGTAACTCTGAAACTAAGCGAATTCCAGAAAAGTTTATACGACATTTTAGTCTCCAATTATGGTCAGGAATACGCTGTAAAAATTATTCGGTTTTCTCATGTTACACCGTGTAGAATATGAAATTCGGGATCTCGGCGCCTTCAACTACCGTACGGCGCTACCGCAATACTTGTTTATTCGAAAAAGAGACGCAGCTATCAAAATTTAGATTTTAGCGGCTCCATTCTGGACGGCCGACTAAGGCAAAGTCTGGCTGGCATAGAACCTGGGATTGGTTATTTTGTATACCCAATTGAAGACCAAAACATGTACAATTAAAATATTATTTACGTTTAATAGGAACTGGTAACCCGAACTATAATGCTACAGAATGAACGCGTAAGAAATGTAAAAAAATCTATCTCTAACACGTAGCGTGCTTATTTAAGATTCAGATTCAGAGTATATAATATATTTCTCAATAGTATTACAATGTTTTCATCAATATAATCAATGCATACACACTGAGACCGTCAAGGTAGGTACACTAGGTACATAATTTACACGTTTAAGAATAGTTTATGGGAGTTCTTATTAGTGTCAATTCAAACAATGTCCAATAATTTTTTGATTTATAATATAACTAGCGACCCGCCCCGGCTTCGCACAGGATAAAAATGGTTATTGTGGGTTATCCCTAAAAGATAGACATATACCACCACAGGCTTTTTTTGTAGACCTTTTTAAGTTATACAATACTGTACTACATTATTTTGATCTATCTCGTATGTAATACGAGATCATCAGCTAGCTGCTAGATCATTGCTATTACGTAATGTTAGCGCAAAAAAATGTGTTTATTTACGACATCACATTATAAACCTTTTTAATTATCGGTGTATCGCTACTATATTATGCATGTATTATACATATAAGCCTCCCTCTTGAATCACTCTATCTATCTATTAAAAAAACCACATCTAAATACGTTGCGTAGTTTGAAAGATCTAAGCATACATAGGGACAGACTGCGGAAAGCGACTTTGTTTTATACTATGTACCTAGTGATGTACTGATGGTCAATACAAATTTACTCTTAGTCTGTCTAACTCCATTGGAACTCACTATTGATGTTCTCTTTTACGCTATATATTGTGTTATTTACTAGTAGCAGTTTAACTTTGCGACGGAATGCATTTATATTAGTCTCAGTTTTTATTATCAAATAGCAGTAGAAATAGATACTCCACCAATTATACTACGACAATTTTTGTGCTCGTACATAATTCAATATTACCTACTTTGGTTTTTTGTTTAGTGGCACGATCTCTAAAAAACCGGCCAAGAGCGTGTCGGGCCACGCTCAGTGTAGGGTTCCGTAGTTTTCCGTCCGTCACAGTAAGTGTCCCCACTTAAGAGTTAATAACACCTCCATGTAGGATATGATATGAGAGTTCCACGTACAGCGACATCTATCGGCAAATTAAGTAAACTATTGCACGCGAGCTTAAAGTATGGAAGATGATTTTTATGGAATAATTCTTTATTGCGTGAGCCGATTTTCACCGTTTTTACTTTATTTGAAAGCACGTCATTTCATTGTAATTTTGTAGAAATTAGAGGTACAATAAACACCTGCTTATACGGTTAAATTACAAACTTAGTTCAGAAATTATTTTGTAATTTTTTTTCAAAAACTATTCATCCTATCAAGTCAAAATAATTTTCCTAGAAAGTTTTTATAAAGTTCTACTTTTGAGATTTTTTTCATATTTTTAAAACTTATGGTTCAAAAGTTAGAGGGGGGGGGGACGCATATTTTTTTACTTCTGGAGCGATTATTTCCGAAAATATTTACATTATCGAAAAATGATTTTAGTAAACCCCTATTCATTTTTAAATACCTATCCAACAATATATCACACGCTAGGGTTGAAATGAAAAAAAAAATCACTCCCCACTTTACGTATAGACCTCCCCTATACGTAAAGTGGGGAGTGATTTTTTTTAAACTCTAATAATAATAAAAATTCCACTTTTTATTTTACCACTTTGTCGGCGTGATTGATATACATATTAGTACCAAATTTCAGCTTTCTAGTGCTAACGGTCACTGAGATTATCCGCGGACGGACGGACGGACGGACGGGCAGACATGGCGAAACTATAAGGGTTCCTAGTTGACTACTGTCGTCTGCGGTATTTCCGGACCGATACGACCTTCAAACCTTCAAGAAAAGAGCGTATTCCCATCTTAAAGGCCGGCAACGTGCTTGTGACCCCTCTGGTGTTGCGGGCGTCTATGGGCGGCGTTAATTGCTTACCATCAGGCGATTCGTCTGCTCGTTTGCCTCCTATTTCATAAAAAAAAAAAAAAAACACTGACTGACTTTGCTGGTGTGGATTTCTTATATCTTGCTACTACTGCTACAACTTTCTCCTAGCGTTTGTCCCAGCGTTTTGCTCCATTAAGCCTGGGGTATGCTCAGCAACCTAATCCCAGGAATTGGCGTACGCACTAGTTTTCACGAAAGCGTCTACCATCTAACCTTAAATCCCAGAGGGGAAACCAGGCCTTGCTCGGATTAGATCCGGTTTCTTCACGATGTTTTCCTTCACCGAAAAGCGACTGCTAAATATCAAATGATATTTCGTACATAAGTTCCGAAAAACTCAGTGGTACGAGCCGGGGTTTGAACCCGAGACCTTAGGATTGAAAGTCTGACGTCTTACCGCCAGGCCAATCTAGAAATAGATAGAGCGCTGGTCTATCTATTTCTTCTAACTTGCTACATGTCGAGGATAGTATAGATGGATCTAAACTTTCCTGTTCCTGCTCCAGCGTGTCCTTTCTTGTGTTCGTTGATGGCAGCAGGTAATTCGTGTAAACTGAAAGCTCCTCACATTGTTCAATAATAAAACAAAAACTGGGAAACCAAATCAAGGGTCAGTTCAATTGGTCAGTGTTTCAATTTATCGAGTTTGCGTAAAAGATATCCAGAATCACTCACTAACTATATTCGTGTCTAATCACAACACACAAAATTTTATAGAAAATATTTTCAAATACTCTGACTTTAGTTGCTAGGCAATTATCTTATATTATTTTCTTCTATTATTACATTTTTCAATTGCGGGCTCGTCACTAACTATAAGTATTAAATTATACGAAAATTGGAATGGAATAAAATAATGACACTATTTCACTTAATGTATGTAAAGATATTTAGTAATAGTATGGTTTTTTTATGTTTTAGATGTATTTTTATATTTTACTTTTAATATAATATTATAAAATAGCCTATCCTAGGAGAAAAGATAAATAAAGACTAATAAATAATACTACTTATAAATACTAACTACTACTATAGTTTTAAGACCACATATTAAGCTAATTAATAAATATTTGATACACTAACTTCAGTTATCAAAGCTAAGATCAAATTGTTGGAATTAGTTTTAGGCCTCTTTTTCTATTTTGCCACTGACATTATCCCTAATAGAAAGTTACTTTATCTTCAGTGGCTGAAAGTTACAAACGTTTACTAATCGCTGCCAATGACTCGGCGATTCCAAACACTGAGCAATCAATTACACCGTATATCCTTCGTCACTTCGGCTACCCCTCACTGCATTCACTTTTGTATAAAAATGCTATAATCGTAACTGAAATAGGTGAGAATAGGGTAAAGAAGTTCAATTTAGTAAGTAAAATACTTTTGACATTACTTTTGAAGTTAAAATAAATGTAATGTTTTGTTCCATTGGTACTTATAAGGACTTCAAGTTGAAACACTCCAATCTCTTTTAACCAGCTATACTAGTAATGTTGTAGTAGACTCTCATGTTTTCGATGAAACTTAGCAAACTAGGCTTCATAACTGGAAAATTATTATTATTTAATATTTAACTCATCTCGTTCATCATTACACACACACACACACACACACACACACACACACACACACACACACACACACACACACACACACACACACACACACACACACACACACACACACACGCACACGCACACACACACACACACTTGCTGACTGTAACATTGGTGCCCTTTTGTAAACTTTATTATTTCACCTAAAGTATAATTTTAATTGTGTAGTTTAAGACTTTAATTGTAGACTATGTTAACTAAGACTTTGTAATCTCAAAATTATAACTTCAGCGTAGGAAACGGTAATGTTTAAATTGGTAATTGTCGCAACTGATCCCACGAGACAGGCCTAGCCTAGTGTGGTGGTCGCAGGTAATTTTGTATACACTCTTTTTGGCAAATAAATATATATATATTTTTTTTTTATTGGAATTTCTCAGCGGGCATATGCAGGTTACCTCACGATGTTTTCATTTACCGAATAGAGATTAGGAAATATCAAATAATATTTATTTCGTATGTACTATCGGGTTCAGAATTGCATGGACAATTTATGAATGAATTCATTGATAAATTGACCATGCAGTTTTGAACCTGATGGTACATAACTTCCGAAAAACTCATTGGTACATGGGTTTGAACCCGAGACCTCCGGATTGAAAGTCGGACGTTTTACCGCCAGGCTACCAACGAATATATATTAATACAATAACTATTATTTTCAATACAACTACCACAACTCGAATAGCATCCCAAACAATCATTTTAAAGCAGCTCCACGTTTATTGATTTCTCATAATCGGTACCACACTTCGCGTTCGCGGCTTCAGCTTTGGTAATCTTACCCGATACCTACAGCGTAACATAATTGACTATTTCAAACACAAATATAGAAACAAAGCAACATTCGACTGGAAAAACGCGAGTTCCTGAAACCCTACTCTTGATTATAAGTGTAACAAAATTGACGTCAATATCGATTAGTAATGTTAACATTGTGTTAACATAAATAATCAAGCATGGCAGCATCAAAAGACATTTCGCTATCAGCACTCGCTTTATGCTGTCAAACACACATTTGTCGATCAAAAACTCAATCACATGGGTAAACAGACGGTAATCTGGCGGTGTCGTCCCTGTATTGTATTAATTATTTTTGGACAATGATATATGGGGTGGTTTATAATAACTTCACGTCCTTGTTTTTTATAGAAGATTAATCATGTTTTTTTAAGATTTTACAAGTTACAAGTCTTTTTAAAACCTTCACCTGGATACAGTGTTGCCAGGTGCGTCCAAGTGGATTATCGTACCAACCTTTAAAAATTATCGTACCAGACGTAAAATTATCGTACATCTATAAAAGTGACATTATCGCTTATTTTTCATTGGAAGTGAGCTGATATATGAAAAGAACACACGCAATTTACATACTACAATGTTATTTTAACTTAAATTTTGTGAATGACGGGGATTTTTTTTCTGACAATCAATGGCATAAATGGCAAAACTCAGTTTTTCTTAAGGCCTAAAAAGCCACATGCTGTCCCTTTCCTTAGGGCCACTAAAAAGAGATGGCAGTTGGGACATGCGAATGTCATTCTGCTCTAATCCGTCATATTTCTTAGTTGACGATAAATGTCAAAATGGACCAATAGCATGCCTGGTACACGATGCTATAGATAGGATAGTTTTTTTAAAAAGTGTAGTACACTACACTGGAACCATAAAATTATCGTACTTTAGCGTACGATAGTCAACATTGGAACGTACATCGTACGGAGGTGCAAATTATCGTACATGTACGACAATTATCGTACGCCTGGCAACGCTGCCTGGATACATGTAATCCGATTCTGAATCTAAATCTTGCTCCTGAATTAACTTCCATAAATAATTGAATCTTGAAGCAAATCAAATTATTTTGTTCAATATTTTTTGATTTGCAATTTTTTTTTTTTTTTTTTTTTTTTTTTTTTTTTTTTTTTTTTTTTTTTTTTTTTTTTTTTTTTTTTTTAAGTAGTTACACTACTATATATAAACTGAAAATAGATGTCATATACTTAAGAAAAAGTGACCAAACCCTCCGGTGTCCGAGGCCAGATTTGAACTGGCGTCTTCAGCTTTCGCGGCTGACGTCCTGACCACTACCGGGTGTGACCGGGTGGTCTAGTGGTCAGGACGTCAGCCGCGAAAGCTGAAGACGCCAGTTCAAATCTGGCCTCGGACACCGGAGGGTTTGGTCACTTTTTCTTAAGTATATGACATCTATTTTCATTCCATAAATAATTCTTGCTTTTGAATTAAATTAAATTCCATATTATAAACACATTATTATTAGGTACAGCGCCTACTTTCATCCCTACAAAAATTATAAATGAGAGAGTAACTCTGTCTGTATTTATGTTAGTTCTTCACGCTAAGCCGCTGTAGTAAAAGCCGTAAGTATACTACGAGTACAGGATAATTTGTATTACGGGAATCACTCCTTAAGGGGGTGAAAAGGGGAGAATAAATTTATTTTAGAAATGCTAAATAATTCTATGCAGACAAAGACGCAGACTAGTACAAACTATGTGGGGTCAACTTGGGTAAGTGAAATATTTCCGTAAAAAATAGTTTTTATGAGCAAAATTATTTTTATTCACTTAGTATAAAATAAATCAGAATCACCAAATACTCAGATAAACATAATCTGAAATCGACGAATATTATATAAATCAACAGCGAATTTCACCTGAACACATCTCATTGGTGAGTGACGCTTCATAATTCCAAACATAACAGTTATTTACCGAAACACCTCAACCGTTGCTAAACTCCCTTCACTCGGCGATGCCCGTATTTCAGCGTTGCTATCTACAATTTTATAGCTGTTTAGACGCCATCTTTACATTTCCCGTCAAAAACATTTTCCTGCGAGTGAACATAAAAACGTCTTCGTGTCAAAACGATTCACCGAATGGGTAAAGGAATTCTCACGTCTGCGAAATGTGGCAAGGTTTGTACAAGTGGAAGCCTTTTGGGAGATCCAGTGTAACGAAGTCGAGGGTGGGCTGGAATCCAATATCTGGGAGCTGCAACACAGATTAAATAATAATATGGTGGATACGCTACTAAAAAACTACCACCGGTTCTAACCCTACACCTCTGACCCGAGAAGTATTATGACCGCAAGAAACTCGGCGGGGCTTATTTTTTCAAAACAGTAATACATTAGATCTTAAAGATACACAATAATGCGTAGTTCTATTAGAAGACATCAAAACAGCTTGAGAGACAGATAATGTACCTATTGTTTAATTAAAATAAAATAAAATAATAATAATAAAATCCAAATCTGATTGCTTCAGAAAACTTTTGACATTAGTATAAGAGCCCACGACATTGATACCTAGTTTGATAAGTCTCCTAGATGAGATATATATAATAAGTCACGTCTTTAATGGGGGAATACGGAATGTGGACGCTGCAATGCAAAAAAAAAGTGGCGGCGTATTTTTTTAATTTATTTTTTTTAATAAAAAATCCGGCGTCTAGTATGATAAGTCTTTTAAATTTCCTTTGTTCCTCGAAGCAGAGGAGGGGTAGAGTTACATGATAATGCGGTGCTTCAAGCCCCCGTGTGTGGCCTTGTCAGTGGCAGCAGCATCAAAAGTTTGTAGATTTATGCCAAAACAAAGCGCACCAGCCCTCCCCTGCTTCGAGGAACAAAGTAAATCTAGGAGACTTATCATACTAGAAACCGGTTTTTTTATTTTATTAAAATACGCTGCCACTTTTTTTGCATTGCAGCATCGGCATTTCGTGTTCCTCCATTAAAGATGTGCCTAATTATACATATCTCATCTAGGAGACTTATCGAACTAGGTTCAATATCGTGGGCTCTAGTTCTATGTATATGCTTTCCTATCTGAACTGTGTCCTCTAAATAGTAGATGAATTTGTAGTAGTTTCTGGTTTGGGCCATGCATCGTAAGAGCGGAAAATGATAAATTGAAAGCATCGATGGGTAACTGTTATAAATGTGAATACCTTGACCAAAAAATTACTTATATGCTTTGCGGATACGACTACTTCTGATCGCAAGCTTGTTTTTATTTCTAGTGTTATAAAAGTAGCTTAAGATCTTTGAAACACAACGATTCCTAGCTAAAGTGGACTAGGGTAAAGTTACTTATGTGATATCAATAAAATCATATCATAATATTGTACATACTACATCATATCATTGAAGAACATAAACAAAAGTTTCTCATTTATAAAAACAATGAAAAAAGTAATTAACATGGAGTATATGCCTATTTATTACTGATTTAGTATTGCCTGTTATTGATTATGCGGACGTGTGTTTCACTAATATTTCACAAGAGCACCTCAATAAGCTTGACCGTCTTCTCAATAATGGCATACGTTTTATCTTCGGCTTACGTAAATACGACCATGTGTCTCTCTTTCGCCGTCAGCTCAACTGGCTGTCCATCCGTCGTCGTAAGTCCTTTCGCATTCTGAGCACATTATTTTCTATTCTGTTTGAGCCTTCTGCTCCGGATTATCTGAATCGCAAGTTTGCTTTTGTCGCTCCCCGTCCGGGCTGTGAACTTCGTTCCTCCCGATCACTTAAACTCTCGCTTCCCTCTCACCATACAGGTTTCGCTTCGAACTCTTTCGCCGTTCAGGCCATCCGTCTCTGGAATTCGCTCCCTCTCCCTATACGACAGGCCCGAAGCAAGCTCGTATTCAAGAGACTGCTTCGCAAGCATCTTCTCTCTGAAGAATTTGTTTAATTTTCCATTCATTTTTTTTTCTGTTCTCCAATTTTCCATCGTATTTATTGTATTCATATGTATTAGTTTATCTTGTTGTATATTATATAAGTATTAGTTTGTAACCATATATATGTAAGCTTTTATTTATTGTAAATATATGTTTAATAAGTTTTGCTTTATGATAACTATTATCTAACTATAAAATATTCTTCCTGCACCAACTTACAAGTCTACGTTTGGCCCAATGGTTGACTGGTAAAGAATGCTATTTGGCATTAAGTCCGCCATTTGTACATAATTACTTGTTGTGCAATAAATTTTAAATTAAAAAAAAAAATCCAAACAGTTCAAAGAGCTTGGCGTATCTGCGGATATTACTTACATAATCTGTTATTGCACGCCTATTACACTATAGCAAAGGGTTACGTCTGAGAACTAGTCTGCCTTCTGCGATAACTTTTAATAATGCTTTTGAGCTTGTTACTTCACAATTCTGCAAATAGAATAAACGGGATCCGGGGTGATATTAAGGCGTTATACTCGTGATCAATGACGCAATATACAGCGTGTATTTTTAATATAATCACAAACGCTAAAGGTAGTGTAGTCCCTAATAAACATACTTTCATATACTGAAAATAGATGTCATATACTTCATATATAGTAGTAGTAGGTTTATATATAGAGTTTAACTACTTAAAATTGCAAATCAAAAAATATTGAACAAAATAATTTGATTTGCTTCAAGATTCATACTTTCATATGTTTTATTAAAATTTTACGACTTTTTTCCATATAAAATATTTCAGCACGCAATGTATGATTACTTTGCCTTTAAAACGACACAATTTTTTTTTTTTTTTTTTTTAATTTTTTTCTAATAAAAGTATGGTACAATTTACATAAATATCAGTTTCGCCAAACATTAAAGTTTATCGGCGATGGTAACACTCACTTCCAGTTTATGTACCATGTTTTCTTATCCTATGACCTAAGTACCTAATTTATATGTGTCACATTATTATATACGCAGTACATTGCTGCTCGACAAAAAAAAAATTACTCAGAGTTAATTGACATTAACTAAATATTTATTCAGATATGGATTTATAATTTCAAAATCTGCGTCTGGTTTCTTTTTGTGGTTGTATCAAAGATACACACGCTAGAATACATAGTATAATATAACGTTATATTCAGATCAAGGACCATAACTAATACCTGGACTGATGTCTATAAAAAATCGCATTCCCTTAGTTGAAGCTCGGTGCTATAAGCAATTATGCGATTTTCTGCGTTAGCACACGCAACAGTTTTCTGTTTGACGTCAAATTAACCCTTTAACAGCCAATCACGAACCCAACTCGTTATTATTTCAACTCTGTTGATAACGCGTCAGAGTTCATATTTAAATGAATATTTTTTTTGCCGGTTATGAAAGGGTTAAATCAATTTCCGCTCCGGAATTATAGCCTCAGTCTTAGAGGAACTTGACTTTATATAGACATTGCAGTCCAGGTTTTACAGAGTCCTTGGTCTGCATTAGTAAAGTTATGGCCTTATTCATTAACAGATACTTTGAATTTGACAGGTGTCAAGTTCAAAGTATTGTAGGTTTTATCCCTACCCGTTATTTTATGAGTTTGACAGACAAAATGACTATTGATGATATTATATGAAGTATACTAAGTTTTAATATCTAGGAGTTTACGGCATACTACGGTTTATTATATTATAGAAAAGGCCCCAAAAAACGAACATTATTCTCGTGGGGAAAAGCTACATTTATACCACAGTAAAAAATAAATTTGCTGCGCTGCGATCCCTTGGGATCACAAATAGTGAAGGAGATATCGGAGAATCTACTTTAACACAATGAATTTATTAAACTCATTTTAGTAGTAATCAGTTTATTCAACAGTTAACTTTGAAATGAAGTATATAAGATATAAGACGAATTTAAAGAAAAACTGTCCTACTCTGCTACTACAATATTAAAATAGTGTTATAAAAACAATAACATCGATTTTATATGGCTTACTATATCATAATAGTATTTTATACAATAGTTACATAATTAAGACCTTTTCTGTCGAGTATCGTGTTTAGGCCACGAAGTTTGCTGAGTGGCCTAAGTAAGGTACGAGATTGAAAAGCTAAATTATGTCACAATTGTATACAATAGTTTTTCTACGTGTGCTTAAAATAGGCAAGCCGGTAAGGATTGAGTTCGACGAGTGACTTACAATAACCTACTGTCTCTATACAATTTAGTAATTTTAATCTGCCGGCGGATTGTGCCAGCCGGCCCTCCCGGGCGGGCGCCGGCAACAGTGTTATAATATTGTATGAAAATCCCTCGAACGTCCTTTAGCAATCTTCTTAGAATACTATAGACAATATTTATAAAGTATACGTTTTAAATAAACCTGCCAATTATAATGCAGGAGAAGAAAAACTTTTAAAAGATCAAACATACCGCCAGTTCCCTTCTTCAAATCAGCATTCAATGAAATTACCTATCGTCCGCAAATCGAATTGCTCGGCGTCCTAATACCTTGTATTGTATTTTTAAATGGAGAGCTTATGTGAAAGAACAGTCGTTTTATATGGAAGCAGTGACACTTTGATGTTCCAAATCCATAATAAATTTTACCTATAAGTGTTGTTGCTTGTATTTTGGTGTAAAAAAGTTACATCTAGAGTACTAAGTTTGCCATTAAAACCTGGTTTTAAACATTTTATTTTATGACATTAAATTTATACAAAAGAGCTTATAGTATATTACACAATTATAATTCATAGTCTTGTTATCCAAAAAAAGTTTAATTTACAAAGAGCTTAAGTATATTACACAATTATAATTCATAGTCTTGATATCCAAAAAAGTTTAATTTACCAACTAATTGCAATATATATATATATATAGATAAAAAATATCAACTATTTATTTTCCTATTTTTGTCACTAATACGGATAGTTCAAAACAGTATTTTTCTCTAATGAAAAACATTTCGTTGAACAGACTACAAAGTTTTTTTTTCAATGGTACTTTAAATACCTACTTTATTGTCATTTATTTTATTACATTGTTTTTATTAATAGCTATTACGCGCTAGCTAGCTTTATCTAAAATACACTTAATAAATTGACACAATAAATTATAGTTAAACCAAACCATTTCATTCTCAACCGTTTGTGAATTTATTGCATTGACTTCCGCCTGCCATTGTCGTTTGATAATGAAATTCTGCTTTCATAGACTGTGGCAATCAGTGAACCGAAACAAACTGGCAGAAACAATAGATTTAGGCTAGTTGCCATTGGCACCCGCATAATCTTTATCCCGAATCAACGCTAACCATGGGTCCTATTCAGGAACTTTAAATACGATACCAACAGGATACTAATCGCGTGTCGGTTGAGGTTAACATTTGAGCGTACAGGACATCATAACAATGATATCGTATTTTAGATTTATGAATATTGTCAAACATATCTTCAATATACATTTCCATCATCAGAAAATAATTTACTAATAAATAAAATAAATAAACTGCCATATTTGAGGCTGTTTGAATTACGTTGAGCATTGGACCAAAAGGTGATTTTATATGTAAACTTGTAAGATACCCATAAATTAATTATAGTCCAACTTTTAAATCTACACTGTCGGATATTTAAATAAAACTAGGAGATCAAAACAATTGCGAAGAGGCGAGATTAATGACGGTTACTTCACCGACAAGAGGCAAGAGGCTTTTAAATCGATGATGATGATGAGGAGATCAAAGTGCTTTATTTACCACGTAACAAAAAATAAGTACTTGTATTAATATATAAAACTAAGATTCTTAAACAATTATATAATGCATTTATTCGTTTATTTGTAATTTTCAAACTTGTATATTTTATTGTGTTCTCTAATTTGTATATATAATTTTTAAAACGTGTTTTTTATGACATTAAATTATTTGAATTTAATTTAATTTTATCGTACCGTATCGTGTCCTTTAATTTAATTTAAAAATCTAACATCAAGCCACGAAATTCTCTGTTAGCACTTGTTTAGCTGTTTTATCCTTTCCACCAAGCCACATCTAGTAACTCTGTAAAGGCGTCCCGGAACTGTAGCTGAAAATCTTGGCTGAAGTGGGGCTTGTATGGACTATTTACTACATGCCGGTCGTAGGGGTAGCCCTGCTTTGATTAAACCCTTTCAGCCCGCCCGACTCGTTTTACTTTTATCTACTTCTTCAGTCGTAAAAAGACCCCCGAAAATATTTCGTCTGTAGACGTAAATGAGTAGCATTCTCAAGAACGTTTGGATTAAATTTGCTTGTAGTGTTTGACTCGCCAAATAAAGTCTGAAGTTATGACGTGTCGAATGTCGATCCTTGGAATTTCTCTAACTTATTTGGGGAAACAGTACCAAGTGTAAATATACCTTTACAAATTCATAGGGACGGCATATTATACTAGTAACTCGTCTTAGTGTAGACTGTAGATATGATATTATTTTGTAGTAGTAAGAAGTTTAGTATATCAGAGAGATACAAGCGAGAAATTTTATTCTACTTATTCACTTACATAATTAACTATTTTCATGAACAATTTGCAAGGCAATCATTGATGTCGATATGATAGGCGTTTAACAGAATTTGAAGATAAAGTTATGTTGTAGGTGTCGGTTGGATAAGTTACAGTCAATGCTTAGTTGGGATAGCTCCAGTTACCTTCGTCTCCAATGGCAATAAATGAAATGAAATGAAAAATATTTATTTGGTGCAAAGCGAAGAAAAACATAACATGAAATATACAAAAAAAAATTAACCTTTACACCAAAATGGTTGCCAGTCAGCATGAGTCATGGCAGGGGACAACGCTGATTTTCAGGGCAACCAGAACTTAAAACTATACTTAACCTAACTAGTACAATACATATTCTACATATCCTGGGCGCGATTCGAAAAATAAACACACACACTGGACAGACACAGCTCCAACCCAACTCAACTCAACTCAACGCTATAACGACATTGACATTTGCTATTCGAACAGATTTTCATTCAACATTGGTCTCACATTGGTCTCACATTGGTCACACATTGGTGTCACCACAGATCTAAATATACATAGATAACTTAAACACCTCAATCTGTATGAAAACCAACCGTGTCACTTTTTTTCTACCTCCTGTGACGTCACAAGGGCGAATTAGTGATGTGAATTGCCCGTTGTCCGCACAAAATCGATTCAAAGGCGACGCCGCCGCCGCACGCGCCGTTCTGCTCGATTTGATTCAGCCTGGCCGCAGATGCACCGAAAATCGGTACGGTTTCCATATGACAGACAGAGACAGAGACACTTTTTGACGTTATTCCGTTCGGAACCCGAACGACAATTCCGTGCGGGTGCGGCCAGAGGGCCTACCGCGAAACGAAAACGAACTCCGTTCGTGTATCTCCCTCTCTGTTGCACTTGCTAGTTCAAGCGACAAAGACGGAGATAACGTAAAAATCACTAATCGATTCACATGAATGACATCGATTTTCTGACAGACGAATGATATAGACAGACGAATGATGTAGACAGACGAATGATATTAAACGGAATTATTAAATAAAGGATATTTGAATTACATTTTAAAAATAAAACTAGTAAGACTATTAGCTCTGTGAGCTGTAGACCTCGCTTTGTTTTGAAATACAAATAAATACAAATACAAATAATTTATTGAGAAAACTATAGTGCAGTGTTTGCTCTTCCGGACTAAGATTTCATGTCGTGTAAAATTAGGACCTATTTCGAGCTTGTTTGTATCAATAACTACTAAATTGGCGTTTTTAAAATGGTAAATATCATTCTTCTGTCCGATATCGATTAAAATCGATCATCGAAATAATGTTGTAGAACGAACAACACTAGTTGCTAGATTTGACAGACGAATGATAAGTTCCCTTGTACCACGAACTCCAAGTGATGCGCGACAGTATCGCTTGTTCTGATATTCATCGTCTCTTAACACACAACGTCAGATTAAACGCTCAAAGCAAACGCGGCAATGTAATGTGAACATAGTTTACTTACCGATAATCTATAGTTACTTAGGTACAGTCTTGGAATCACACCTCGGAATACTTAAAAAATAGATATAAAATGAATTTTCGCATAATATAATTTGAAAATAACTTACGTGTGGTAGGAAAAATGTCCTTGCGTTTGGGTGCTTCCAATTTTTGGGCTATCGCACTTTAATACCATGCAAAAAGGCATTTTCTTAATTTTCACGGACAACCGGCTACCACAACAGACGCGCCGCGGAATGTCAGTAGCGACGGCCAACTCGGAGACCTACTCCGAGTTCCGACACGCGAAGTAGATGCATTTGCGTGATCTATGTATATTTATATCTGTGGGTGTCACATTGGTACAACATTGGTACAATGTGTGACCAATGTGTGACCAATGTGAGACCAATGTTGAATGAAAATCTATTCGAATAGCAAATGTCAATGTCGTTCTAGCGTTGAGTTGAGTTGGGTTGAGTTGGGTTGGAGCTGTGTCTGTCCAGTGTGTGTGTTTATTTTTCGAATCGCGGCCTATGTCTACTCATATTAGCTATCGCAACAACGGGATTCAATCAGCATTATTATCTCACATACATATAACTAATTTGATCAAAGTGGAGTAACTAATAGAAGTACTCTTATTCGAAGTGTATTATTAGGTACCTATCTAATCACATATGAGTAAGTATATTAAGTTAATCACTAATATGTACCTAATGCTTTTTGTCGGACTCCGTTATTAGAGTTAATTCGCTTGTGAATTCGCTATTAGCAACATTATCTGAGGGATAGGTTAATATTGTCACAGTCTGCAAACAGTATCACTATCGTATTTTTTAAATTTATGTTAGTTTGTAATGCATTAAAAATAATGGCTAAAATAACGATTTTAAATCTAACTTTGTTCTTCCTTTTACATTTATGTCAATAAATGAAAATCTTTTTCTCAAACATGCAATGAAATATTGACGTTAAGTTCCTTAATAATAGACTTGGAATAATAATAGACTCGAAAGTATCTCGCTTCTTTTTCATTCAACTTTTCAGGCCTAGGTCAGCAAAGTAACTTTGGCAACAAAGATGGCAGCAGGTTTACAAACAGGCGATTGCGATTTTGTATTTTTTTTTCTATTGATTGGAGTGAGAATTGTTTTAATAGAAGATTAAGATTATAATTACCCTACGTAACTTATATTTTTTTTATAAACTCCATTATTTCATTGCATATTTGAGAAAAGCACTATGCATACCTCGGCCTGTTTTCCCTGCCTTCGATGTAATGTACCTACTATAGGTATTGTTTTGCTGCAGCAGTTCGAAAAACCACTCGTACGATCTAGGATTATTGTTCATACTTTTCATTTAAGTGATTTTTAATATTTTTTTAATATTTATCAAAGGAAAATGCTTCATTTATGTTACCGTACTTCTTATACACGCCATCAATAGGTGTTGCATACCTATAAGTACCGTAATATTACCACTAAAGCGACAACATAAACCATTTTTAGATTTGTAGGTAATTAAGTAGGTGGTCATAGATAGTAAATCTGTAGAAACTAGAGTGGTATTCATATTTTAAAACCGTAATTATATCACTTTGCCATTCCGCTTTGACTTTAAGCAATCTCTGACCTTTTGATATCTTTTTAACATCAACTTGAATGCAACCAAAAAGCAGTAATCTGAATAAGCCAATCAATTTTTAACATCGAATTAAAATCATACCACTAACGTTTCTCTAATTATTTATTCTTATTAACATTAACTAGCACGTGTACATTATTGTAAAGATTCTAAAATGTATGCAATATTTAGCTATAGTGTGTAATACTTAAAATATTATTACTGATATTTTTTCCAGCCCTTTGTTACTTTTTTAATATTACAGTAACTGCTGTGCAAGACAAAAAATAACCTTAGGAACTTAAAACCACTGATCATTAATTTCAAATAAACATCACAACGAAGGGATCTTTTAGAAAGTAGGAATTTAATTTAGCCATTTTTCCCGTGTCCGATTTATCCCGACGTGTTCGTAACTTTTTAGCTCCGGGGAGTAAACCAACCGTTGTGAATGGCCAAGACTTTTTTTAGGATTCCCTTTTCTTCCCACAAAGAAAGTCGGATACATTTTAACGAACGGCCTTTTAAAAGAAAAAGTTCTTTGAAGCTTATTAAAGAGTCCCGTTTTGGTGGACTGTAACCCTAGGGCAAAGGAAACATTGCATAATGTATAGGTGTTTCTTCTTAAATTTTCGCGAAACGAGATGTTGGTATTGTGTAACTGGGAGGCACGAGCGGGATTATTATTTAAACCTGACGTCAATTACTTTGAAAGCAACTGTATCCCTAGGCTTTTAGTTTTGATCAATGAGTATTTTCTGAAGTTATGTACTAAATATCGTTAAATATTTTACCAGCCCTGCTCCTAACGGAGCTTTGTTAATCCTCGAGATCGAAAGATCAGGTATTGTGCCTACCTACATTTACCGGATTAGAGTGCCTTACGGATCTCGAACTATTTAAGTACCTATTAAACCCAAACAAGCGCGGCTTGTCTTCTTCCAGATTACTTAAATTATTTAATTGTATGAAATAGTGCCATCTAGTGAGTTGAAATCTATCTTAGAACCATCAGTTTGAGACCTTCGAAAACAAAGACATAATAAACATAATACATATAGACGTAGTACACACGTTAACTAAGATTGCACGTAAAATAACCGTTTTCCGATAGAACGTTTTTAAAATAAAATGGCTAAAGTGTGGGGAGGGTAGACTAAAACAAAACTCACCACAACGTCAGTTTCGGCCTCCTAGTCGAGTCGGTAGTGACTCTGCCTTCAAAGCAAGAGGTCCGGGGATCAAATCCTGGTAAGGGCATTTATTTGTGTGTTCATCAGTTCCTGAGTTATGGGTATTTTCTTTATATTTAAATAATTATCTCTACCTAAATATCTATCTACTATATTATAACGTCGTTTAATACAATACAACTCTTATTGAGCTTATTGTAGGACTAGGTTTATTTGTGTAAGATTGTCCCATATAATATATATATTTTTTTACTTCCATGATTCCACGTAACCGAGCCACAATATCAGAAAAACATGGTAATAACCCGATTTTATCAGTAGATATACCGTCTAGGGTTAAACATAAGGCCAATTACTGTGAAATGAAGGAACAAGTTTATTGGTAAGATTTTATAATTTATCGAGGAGGAAGAATGTAGGCGAAGTGAAAATCCGATTTAACTCTCCCCTACCTGGCCGCAATCGCCGTCTAGATTCGATTCCCTGCACCCTGAATGGAAATTGGATTTGCAGTTCTGCGGAGCTATGCATTATTGTAGCTACCTAGTGCTTGATAGTTTTCAAATTGCCAGCTTAAATTGAAAGGTAAAGGTTGCAAATTTACTTTGAATATAATTCGCGACTTCGAATTCGCCTAATAAGGGATGTTTTCTGCTATAAAAAATTATCCTATGCCCTACCCTGGAACTAAAAATATACCTTACTTCATCCTAATCAATTCGGCAGGACTGACAGACACTTACTTTCACATTTATAATACTAAGGGTGGGTTGCACCATGCACAATTAACGGACTCATCAACGTTAAATATGGCGACGGAGCTGTCATCCCATAGAAAACTGTCAAACTTTTCATACAAGTTTTTTTAACGATGACGTTGACGTTAACAGACTGTTTGGTGCAACCGGCCCTAAGTAGAGAACTGAGGATGTGATAATGTGTTACGTAGCATAAACCGCATGTATTGTTGATTTAACCTCGAAAAAATCAGACGCAGGTTTTGAAGTGTTGACATACACCTTTGAATTTCCGCGCGGTTGTACGAGTGTGCAGGTTTATTTTCGATTTTTCCTTCATCGAAAAACAACTAGTATAGTACACGTTAGAGCTTAATTTGAATCTGATACATCCAGATTTAAAAAAAAAGTAAGTTCTGTAAATGTAACTTCGATTTCGAGAAAATCTCGCTGAAATATTGTATCCGGTATCATTAAAACCTCGAACGCCAATCAACACAATTTCGTAATTCGTAATGGCGAATTTTGTTTCCATAGATATGAGCTCATGACGCGTCAATCAGGCGACACATGCGGGCGACAACGGTTAAATTGCTCAGACAACGGCAACCATTGTTTATCTGCGCTATGAGTAATAAGTTAAAAAGTAGATTATTTACCTTGGAACCAAATCTGTAGACTCTGGTTCTTCTCAAGGACAATGCAATTAATGCAAACCACTTAAACAACACAATTCGTAATAAAATCACCTCTTCTTCTGGGTTTTTCTGTTGAGGGACAGTAGTGCCAAGCGACGTATATTTTACTCACAGTTTCTCATCGCTGTTTTTGTGTCACATTTTACGGGGGTAGTCGAGCCTGGCTGGTAGTTTGGTACTTATTGGTAATGGGCAATGAATAGTATCCAGATACATGGCAGTGTGTCAGCCAAGTTTGCAGAGCAAAGAGGCACACCAGCCGTGGGTATATTTATATGAACCATTTGGGGCCACTTTTCACCCCACAATAATTTTATTAGACAGAAAATTAGACGAAGCAATATTATACCAAATGAATAGTAAAATTCGATTAAATAAAAAGTAGATAAAACGAATGATAAGTATAAGAAGTGAATTTAAATGAACTGAAATTATATAAACCGAAATAGGTAAAAAGTTGTTAGGCTAAACGTAGGTAAACCTATTTCAGGAACTACCTATTCGTAAACGTAATTAATTATTACATAATCTGAAAAACTTGTACACGTTTAACACGGACATTTCCTGGACATGAAATCACCGTGACAACCACTAATCTCATTAGATTAGTTCTGGCTCATTAGCCAAGTAAAATTTAATCATTTACAATAAGTAAATACCTACTTGCTATAAATAAAATAAAGCAGGGATATTTTTTATTTGCAATTTATACAATTTCAACAAAACTTATTTAACAAGCCATTAAAAGTTATTTTTTGTTAAAAAAATCCCGTTAATTCTACCTCTTGGTGTCCCAATAAAATACAATTAGCAAGGCCGGAAGCGCTGTTTAAAAGTTTTGAGTGATTTCAATAATCAGCCGGGAGATGCTCGGACGGAAATCACTTTGTTTTGCTTTGACAGCGAAAACTCCATATTTCTAGTTCGTTTTAAACTAATTTGAAAATTGGTGAGTGGTGAATGATGAAAGTATTAAGTCCCTCTAAGTAAAAGGAAAAGTGTATGGTTTAAAATGCTGGGGCACAAACAAGAGTCTCGTGAATAAACTCCATACAACGGAGATGCGCATGCTGCGGTGGTCAGTAACATTGCTCGATAAGATACGTAACGAATACATCAGAGGCAGCTTCAAAATAGCACCCATTGCAGATAACCGAATGGGCCCTACGGAAGACAAGCGCCGGTTTTTAAGCTGGCATTATGCTGAGTTGGGTCCATTTTGTGATGCATGTTCATTGTTTGTTTTCTTTGTTATTGTCTCTCAATGTTCATGTATTAAGCGTCACAAATAAATGTTTTTATTCTTATTCTTATAAGCTGGTGGAACGACGCTCGAGATGGTTAGGACATATTCAAAGACGCCCAGACGACCTTGTAGTCAAAGTAGCTCTGGATTTACCCACACGACGATGCGCACACGCGGAAAACCCCCCACCCACTGGTGGACAGGACATTGGTTCAAAGAGACCTAAAATCTTTAAATTTTGACCCAGAGATAGCACTAAATCGTGCAGAATGGAAAAAGGACAGCGAATGCCAAGTAAATGGGACAAGGTCGAGGAAGAAGAAGAATAAGACATAATATTGATTATTTCTTAGTACCTAGTATGTTTATATCACTTGAGCAGACCAGGTCTTATCCTATAGTTTTTTTTGTTTAGCTAATGCATTACAGAGAGGGTTATCAGTATGTTTTAGGCTTAATAATGACTGGTACTTATTTATTTGTACTGGGAATCGCGCTAAGACAATTATTTTTGTCTTCTACGGCATTTTCAGGATTCAGGATTGAAAAACTACATGGGCATAATTACATAGCCTTAGTTTTTTTTCATATACAGGGCGTATTTTCAACAATTAGCCATACTGTGCGAGGTGATTAGTTAGGCTCTACTGAACAACCTTCTCCATACGACCAACTTCGAAATCACAAAAAAAAATTTGCTGTTTCATACATTTTGGCCGATCTTGATGTTTTCAATGGAGAAGGCAAAGGGGCAGTGATAAGTCAGATTTAATACACCCAGCTTTGCTGCCAACGTCAATAATTTTACGTAAATAGGTACCTTTACAGAAGGTACAGAACTATTCTATTACACGTAGCTTGTTATTCATCTTCAATATATCTATATCATCTTACCGTTGATTTCAAGAGTACTACAATACAATTGGGCTATGAAACGATCCGGAAATCAACGTCTACACTCTAGAATCAAAGGCCTCGTCTGTAACTAATTACAGAGAAATGCTTTGGCCCGAGCTTTGTTGCATGATTATAAAGGCGCCCGTGAGCCGTACACAAGACAAGTTAATAATAAAGAATGATAGATAGTCTCTGAGACGGAATTTGATGCCGATTAATTTGGCTAGGCGTCCGGTACGTTGTAGTTAGTCCATATTTTTCTCCTAATAGCCTTAGGCCCCATTTACACATTGATTAGTGTTTAGTGCGAGTTCATACATTTGCTACTTGTGTTTAGTAACAAATGTATGCACTCGCACTTAACACTAATCAATGTGTAAACGGGGCCTTATACATTTTAGACTACATAAACTCTCAATAAATAGTTTTGTCTTTAGCATGTCCAATGATAAGTATCCGCTTATTGTGCCACTTAGCTGCAAGATTTATTAAATGAACCACAACGCAGTGGAAACCATCGGATGCTGGTGTGCTGAGGCCAGGGCTTTTTGTGGCAAAGTTGGGAGGCATTAAATAAATAATAAATTGTTGAAAAAACTTCAACAGTTCCGCCGTTCATGTAAAAACATTCATAAAATGGCTGTGTAAATACCAACGGAATATGAATATGACTATGCTAACCGTGACGCAATTGGCGCCCACAATAGAGAAATTGATATACTGCCACGGTATATAATTGACCCAGTATCGTTACTTACATGCACTACGTTTACAAGTAATAAAATAAATTAATTAATATTATAGGACAATCAAATCAACCCAGGCCCACAGTAAGCTCAATAAGGCTTGTGTTATGGGTACTAGATGACGATATATGTACATAATAGATAAATACGGATAAATACTTAAATACATAGAAAACAACCATAATTCAGGAACAAATATCTGTGATAAACAAACAAATAAATGCCCTGACCAGGATTCGAAGCCGGGACCTCCTGCTTCGTAGGCAGGGTCACTACCGACTTGGCTAGGAGGCCGTAATTTAATTAACGCTTTCTAGGAACGCTAAGGTCGGGAAACGCGACTTGACAGTCTTTATTATTGATAACTCCGATCTTGCTTTATATAGCTATCTGCATCTAAAACGGCTGCAGCTCCAAGAAGGGCGCTTACTAGTAAATTGGTTATGAGGAATACAAGGTGCTATTGTGAATTGTTATTGTTTCCAGAGAAACTTGCGACAAACATTGCAACCAACTGACTGCAACTGCATTGCCTATTATGCAACTCTCTTTGTAGTCCGTAAACTCACTGGTTAAGCTACCACTCTGGCCGCATAGAGCTGACCACGTCAGATATGACACAATAATGAGAGTAACAAAACCCGTCTGGTTAAATTGCTATACTATCCTTATTGCTAGATCCGGGCATATGGCAGCTTTTCATTGGTGGCGGTCAGAGTGCACTAGCAAAATTTCTGAATTAGACAATAGTAATACCTAAATAGGTAAAAACTGCCGAAGATGTCTCAGTTATAAAAGACAGGGTCTCTATTTCAACATTAGAACAAAAAACATTGCGTATTATTACGGAAACAAAAACAGTAGGCGACAAACTATGAATTACATTATACGTTACACTACTTTCCCCCAAAATAAACTTTTGATAATGATATAATCTAATTGTTTATATAATTTCTCATAATATTGCATGAAACGCAGAACTCCAGGATTTGATTTCTTGAAGTGGTTTGCATTCTTTAACCTCCGCCACTTTACAGCTGCCAGATGTCTAGATCGAGAAATAAGCATAGTATAGCCAATCGACTAGAGGGGTTTCGTTGCTCTCAATATTGTGTAATATCTGACGTACCTCTCCGTCTACTCGATTATAGCCTAGTTGTTTGTGACTCTGCCTACGAAGCTATTTATTGTGTAATCATCTCTAGTATCCACAGCACAAATTTTGTTGAGCCGACAGTGGGACTCGGTCGACTTATTAGGCCACCAGACACTGTCAGTAATAATAACATTATTTATATCTTCATCCTTCTCATCCTTCATAGACATAGAAAAGGACGAGTAGAGAAATAATATAATTATTACTGATATTGTCTGACCCGCAATTAATATTTGATATTTATTGACCCAAAAATCTTATTTGCGTGAAAAGCATGGAACTATACCTATAATAGAGACGTCTGATTATAAATGCGCAAGTGTGTCTGTCTGTCCGTCTGTTACCTCTTATACTAATATTATAAATGAGAAACTGTATATGTCTCTCCAAGGATGATATATAATTATAGACATGGATGGACAATATCCATACAAAATCGCGTTCCCTTATTTCAGGTTAAAGCACTAGCGTCATCTATCGGCCACACCAGACACTAAATCCTAGTTTCTATTACTTTGTTCGTCGCTTAACGCTGACAGAATAACTCGACTCCAGACTCGACAGATGGTGCTGTGGCACTTCGTACCGAAAACAGACGTATAGCCTGAAGGTTCGATTAACGTGATTTTGTATAGGCATCAATGATGATTAAGACATGGATTGACAATGCCTATACAAAATCGCGTTCAGGCTATACGTCTGTTTTCGGTACTAAGTGCTACAGCGCCATCTGTCGAGTCTGGAGTCGAGTTATTCTGTCAGCGTTAAGCGACGAACAAAGTATTAGAAACTAGGATTTAGTGTCTGGTGTGACCGCTAGACGACGCTAGTGCTTTAACCTGAAATAAGGGAACGCGATTTTGTATGGGTATTGTCCATCCATGTCTATATCATCCTTGATATCTCTCTGTCTGTCTGTTACCTTTTCACGCTTAAACAGCTGAACTGATTTAGATGAAATTTGGTATGAAGATAGTTTAAGTTTCGGGGAAAGACAAAGGATAGTCTCTAACCCAGAAAGCATCCCCTAAGGTGGTGAAAATGGGGTGGAAGTTTGTATGGACTTGTTGCTCGCTCAAGACACTTGAAATTGCATTTGCGCTAAATAAATATTTGCTCTTAGATTTTACTAAGGCGTTTTATTCATTCCATATGGGGAATGCTAATTCCACGCCGACGAAGTCGGGAGGAAAAGCTAGTTAAACATACTATACCTATATAATATTAAAAGCATATAAAGCACAACTATTATCAACTTGAATGCGAGGAAAATGCCTTTGTTGTCGTCTGGTTCAAGTTTGAAGATGTGTTCATATATGGTATATTTCGTAGGTATATTTAGAGCAAACTCTCATCTGAAACATATTAGTTAACCTCAGTAAAGTTTGCAAATAACTAGAACATCTTCTTCGCAGACACAGACAGCGTATATTGAAAACGTAAGGTTATACAGTATGTACATACAATACGGGTGAACCTTTGAACTGTGGTTAGCATAGGACATAAGAAATATATTTAGATGAATTTTTCTTGAAATTTTAACCCTAAAAAACGGCCCTTATTTATTTTATATCAATCATATATTGCAGTTATTGCAGTGCATCGTTGCGCGGTAAATGGAACACATTCAGAAGTTGCAGTTTGAGCTCTTTGGCAACCTTACTCACCAGCAGCACTTACATAGGTGTTAGAACGTAACAGCTATGGTGACAGGCGATAAAAATCCGACCATAGTAGGCTAGCTGGTATGACTAAACTGGTGCATTGTGCATATTTTATTTATTTATTTTATTTTGTTTATTATACGGGACACCAACAGAGTACATAAGATTAAGTAGGATACAGAAATTCCTTATGATGTATATGGGCACTTATGCACCCCAATTACAGGTGAACACGTCATTTTACTTTAACAATATATATATTATGTTTAAAAGAAAACTTTTGGTGATCAGGTTAAAACACTGCTACGTTAAACCAATATAATATTCTCTTAAGGTGCGACCACACCGCTGGTTAAAATACGGCTACGTTGCGGAATCGCAGTGACGCATCGTATCCGCACCGTTTTAATCGCATGCCCCCCACACCGCTGCTTAAAATACGGTGACGTTACGGAATCGCAGTGACGCATCGTATCCGTACCGTTTTTATCGCATGCCCTCCACACCGCTGCTCGCAATACGGTTTGGAAGGTTCGCGTCAAAAATATTTCGTATGGGGCACGTCACTGCGTACACGTTGCGTCTGCGTATTTTGAGCAGCGGTGTGGAGAGCATGCGTTAAAGTCGTGACGTTTACGGCACGTTATTGCGATTCCGTACCGTCAGCGTATTTTGAGCAGCGGTGTGGGAGGCATGCGATTAAAACGGTATGGATACGATGCATCACTGCGATTCCTTAGCGTCACCGTATTTTAAGCAGCGGTGTGGTCGCACCTTTACTTGGTTTAAAGTAAATATAATAAAAGAGCGCTGGTAGCCTGGCGGTAAGACGTCCGACTTTCAATCCGGAGGTCTCGGGTTCAAACCCCGGCTCGCACCACTGAGTTTTTCGGAACTTGTGTACGAAATATCATTTGACATTTTTACCAGTCGCTTTTCGGTGAAGAAAAACATCGTAACGAAACCGGACCTAATCCCGATAAGGCCTAGTTTTCCCTCTGGGTTGGAAGGTCAGATGGCAGTGGCATTCGTAAAACTAGTGCCTGCGCCAATTGATGGGATTAGGTTGTCAAGCGGACCCCAAGGCGTGACAAACGCTAGGAGGTAAAAGAATATAAATAGATTAATGTCGCAATGTGTTTGCCAAGCGCTGTATTTTTTTCAAAAACAACCTTTTCTGTTAACTCACTATGTTATGCATATGCACGTTCACGATGATGCGACTCTGTCTCAATTACCTCAATTACAAACCCCTTTTCACATTAACGGTGGGAAAGGCATGGTAGCGGATCGTAAAAATCAGCACCGACTTAAGACTCCAACCTTTAAATCGTTTAATTGAACCGTCTCCGTGCCAAGTTAAATGGAATTTTATTCACAGATAGTTATAATATGATCACGCATGACGGGTTATTATTAATTATGGCGCCATAGCTGCCGTAAATGCATTCGGAACGACAAATGTATAAAGCTTTTAAGCAAATGAAACTCATATATTATGGAATAACGCACTCGTAACTCGGTGATATAAGCCGCTAGGAAAATTGCCTGGCACAATGTAGCAGTGATACGTATCGTTCTCATAACATGTTTTATGCGTTTTTGTAATAGTTTGGTGAAATTATTTGATGACGAGACACTAACATTCATATAGCCAACCAAGCCTGCTACCCAAACCAAACTTGCTATAAATAAGCATGGAAATGTGGTGTAAATATAATTCATAAGTACTTAATTGCAACTGGCGTGTAAAAATTGTTGAAATTTTTTATCAATAAACGTCTCATTCTCATTCTCATAGCTGTAGCATATTTGCCAATAGTAACGGCGCGTTAAAATAGTAGGGAAGCCGAAGCTAATTTGTATTTCCATTTCATCAAAAGCCGTGGTACTAGTACTCATCTGACTGAAAATAAGACATGCCGGCGGGAATTCTTTGGTCACTTTACCATTGTTGGTCACAATTTTATTCTTGTTCGAAAAACGTTCTAGGTATTCAGTAAACTTTTAGTTATGTAGCAATTTACTTCCTCAAATATCTAAGAATATCTATTTTCCGTGAATTTACAATAGAAAACATTACTCGGCACCGGCAGAAATAACAAGGCACCTGCCTTGTTATTTCTTTTTGGGAATGTCCTTATAGTATTATATACCTACTTTTAATTTTGACTATTTAGTGGTAATATCGTTGTAGAAGTATTTAGTGACTATGTACTTAGTAGTAGGCGTGTTTAGAACCGATTGGAATCACGCACGCTATTACGTTATCATGGAAGTAATGGGACATATGATAAATTACATGAAATTTAGGAAAATTAAGCCTACAAAAGTTCATATCTGACCACGTTGAACACGATAATCAAAGTCAAATAAGCGTAGAATCAGGACCCGTCTACTGTATTTTTGAAGTCACAACATAATGAAACATTTATCTGACACACACTGTGTGCTAAAGTTACTAGGCAATAGACTTCGCTACGTATTTTTTTAAGAAACCATGCAAAAGCACAAGTGATTTTCATAGCGACAAACACAAAATTGAATGTGTAGTGGGTCGAGACCATGTTAAATTGTTAATACGATGTTGTGGCTCATTCGCTTAAAAAAATCGATTGTGTTATTTTTTATGCCATTACATTGCAGCAAGATTAGACTTGGGTTCACATAAGTCATAACCCAATGGAACGCGATTGAACATCAGATCCAAATATTCCAAATCCATTTCTTGCGTATATTGAGTAAGTGAGAAGCAATTCGGCAGCTAAGTATTAACACGTGTCGAATATACAAGAGGACGACACTCGAACTTCCAGTTAGCGATACATTTGGCTAAATAATATTATGGAAACAGGAGAAGTTCGGTGTCTATTATGAAATGTTACTATGGTAGTTGTTAGGGTGAGAGTGATCACTTTCCCACAAAACGTAAAACGGTGTGTTATCCAATTTTCCAGGAATAATATTACCTACGTACCTACGTATGAATGTTTAATTTTTAGAATGCCCTGAGGCCAAAACAGTAGTGGCCTGTCGCGCTCATGGTAGTTATCAGTGACGTTTGGTGGGCGTTTACTTAACTCGGTCCCCACCGGCTTGCCCAATTTTAATACAGTTGTGCCTGTTTCATACAGCTCGTGAATATTTTAAACGCGCCGCCATATTAAAATATAATAATATTATGCAAATGACTGTTGTGATTAATTTTGATTAGATCCTCTTACGCTCTTTTTGCAATCACATTATATTTGACATTTATATATATATCCAACTTTCAAACCAACCTTCTTCCAAAATATCCTCCCTTCTGGATAAATTCAATTTTATTTTCAGCCTAACAGCTCAGCAGGCGTCACCATAAAATTCGGTCTGCATTAATCTCACGACTTGGATTGAAGTAATGCGTAACCGAACCAAATAGGCCATTACATTTGTCGTGCTACGACAACAAACATCGTGCCCGCATCAATCAAGCTGTCTTTATGTCGACAGGGGATCGATCCAAAGAATAACTGTGATTTTTTTTATTATTACGATTGCGAACTTCCTCGGGGGTTACTATTAATGTCATCTTTCATTACCCGAGGAACGTCAAGCCGGGTAACCAATACACAATCAGAAAGAAGGCTCGTTGATTTAGCATAACTATCAACACAAACGGATTCAGCGAATTGCAAATTATATAGCAAACTAACCAGTTTAAAACATAATTAACATACAAACAATAAATGCAAGCGTTCATAATTTTTATTTTACGTCCAAAAGTAAAACAGAATAGTTAATCGGTATTGGGTTTTTCATCGGATAACTTTGATCATTTTCATATTGCCTTCAGCTCGCAGGACTTACGCAGTAAAAATATTGAGTTAATTATGTAAAGTGGACATGTTGAGAAACATGGCATTAACAAATTGTACAAATACGTCGTACAGCCCCGTGATTAAAATAGGTTCTAGAACTTCGAGATAGTTATTGCATTGTTAAAAATCGGGATGTATTTATATCACATAATTTTGTTTCGTTTATAGCAACCGAATATACCCAAATTGCTAAATTTGTGAAGACGTTGTATTTGCCGTCTGTGACAATGTGACATGACGTAAATAGATAATAAGTATTAAAAACTACGACGTAACTTAGTAATTATTGCAATCATGATTTCTTCCCCCGTCAAGGATGAGGTTGGGTACCTTTTCTTGGGACAACGAAGAATGGTCAAGAAAATATTTTAGGATAAAAAAATATAAAATATTTTAGGCGAATAATTTAGGCTATCGCATGCATTTTTCAATCGTCACACGATGTTTTTCTTTCCATATTAGTACATACGTACCTTTAATCCCATCCCATTTCTGATAAATTCGACAACCAATAATATTAAATCAATTTCCAATCCTTGATAATCTAATTAACATACCCATAATTTCTGAAAACATGGCAATTATTTAATTTGATTTACGCAAACTAGCAAACTCTGGTTAACAGTTGTAATTTTATGTTATTACTTTGAAACTCGGAGAGATGTTGGTTTGTTCGATAAGAAAGTTTAGTTCGTTAAGTAGGCACATTAGGGGGAGCAGGAAAACATTAGGGGGTGTCGACGACAGTGGCCCGCCGCCAGACGCTACTAAAATATGCTATCCAATTGGACGCACTGACTTCATTCTCACTCCTTTTAGGGATGTTCGTTCTAGGTAATGTTCCCTAAGAACTCCACTCTAGGGGATCTTGGGAAATTTTGGTATAGTGTTATAAAAAGTGAAATCATCTTAGTAGGTACTGTAGATAAGTATGTCTTTCTTCTATCCGTCTGTCTATTAGTCTGATAGTCCTTAAATAGGCATATTAGGGGGAGCGGGAAAACTTTAGGGGATGTCGACAATAGTGCCCGCTACTGCCAGACGGTACTAAAGTTCTCTATCCAAATAAAATTTATTGAATAAATGAAAGTTTCCATTGTTGCCTGTAAAATTATTTAACACAAAACTGATTAAATTGTAATCATGCTTTATACCTATACATACATATAAAGCGTGACGTTATAACGTCAGCACTTGTTGTTCACGGTTCAACAATCATTTAAGGCATTGTCGGTAAATATAAAATTACCTATAAAGAAATGATATAGTACGATAGAAAAAAAAATAGTGAATTATCTACATAGAGATTCACTATTTATCTTTTTTTCTATCGTACTATATTATTTCTTTAGAAGTTATTTTATATTTACCAACAATGTCTTGTGAGATGTCGCATAAATAGTACAGATTATATATACATACAAGTACAACTATGTAAATCTAGACACACGGCAGTGTGTCCGCCAAGTTCGAGCAAAAAAAAGCGACACACCGGCCGTGGGTTATATTACACGAACCATTTCGGGCCAATTTCGACCACTCTATAACTCAAAACATATTTTATCTACGCATATGAAATTTCGAGTGTCTGTTGACATCCCCTTAATTGTCTAGAATACAAAATTTCATTATTCTACCTATTCAGCAGTTCTTGAGATATTGACGTCAGAAAATCGCTATTTTTACTATACACTCACTGACTCACTGACTCACTGACTCATCAAAAACCTAGACCACTTCCAATGGTCGTACTGACTTGAAATTTGGCATGGAGATAGGTCTTAAGGTCAAAGTAAAGGGAAAAATCTGAAAACGGCCAAGTGTGAGTCAGTTTTAAAAATAGCGAAGGTGTAACTTTGTTCTACTATGAAGTCATAATGAACTAAATGGGTCTATCTTCCAATGGTCGTACAGACCTGAAATTTGACTCGAAGGTTTGTCTTTAGGTCGAAATAAAGTAAAAATCTGAAAACGGCCAAGTGTGAGTCAGTTTCGAAAACAACGAATGTGTAATTTTGTTCTACTATAAGTAGGTATGGAGTGGAAATGAGATAAGACTTATTTAAATTTAGATACATACCAATTTAAGACAATACATGTTTGTCTTAAAGACAAGAACAATAAAATTGTTCACCACTCTGTGTGTGTCTGTTGCGGGAACCGAACCCACGATTTACGAAGTGCAAAGCAGGTCACTAGGTACACTAGGGGCGCTAAATCAGTCAAACAAAAATGAAAAGACTATTTTTTCTCGCATAGTCTAAATAATTTCTAATTTTACAACTAATAAAATCGCAGATTCAAGAACATGGAAATCATATATGTATACTCTAAGATGGAATTATATATACTACTGCCCATCTCACCCTCCGATACGCCACGGGATGAGATGGGATGGTGCACTTCTAGGGCTACATAATAGGCCACCAATTATAATACCTTGGCAAGTTTTAATAGAAAATTATATTACTTGACACATTGCAGTCCAAAGGTGTCGATTCATTGCATTGAAAAGGTGTGTGGTGTGTGAAAACTTGCCAAGTAACATCATTAAAAAGTACTGAAAATAATAAATGTTATCAGGAAATTGCTAAAAAAACCGGTGTGCGTTTCTCTGACTATTATAATTTTAGGTATTTCTATGTAACGTGATACTTATTCAAAATGTACCTTAAAAACTGCTGGAAATCAAGTGTGCATTCCAATAACTATTTATGATTTGAGGTATTTTTATGGAACTTGGTACTTATTCAGATCTCACTTCTTTTATAGGCGAAGCATTCCCATAGTATCGAACTTGGCAGCCTTTCACATTTATGTTTTTGATGGGATATATTTTATATGGTTGGTACATTAGGTACATTACGTAGACCGAAAAATGTTTCTCAAACAATTTTACTTAAGATTGAAGCAAACCTAAATGTTTCCATTTCTCTAAGATATGGTGATCGTACGAGCATTCAAGAATTTCAACATTCACAATTAGAGAGGTAACAATCACGTATTTAAGAAGCCCGTCACTAGTCGCATTGAGTTTATTCTGTCCCTAACTGCATGAACGAAATCTCGGGGCAATGGTGTAATTTGCTCAGAATATTGAATTTTGAACAGCTATTTGCACTTGTTTTATTTAACATTCTCGGAACATTTTTATCCGTTTATATTTTGATTTCTGTCCATTAACATCCGCAAATTTGTTTAACAAGCACGATTCCGTTGCGTGTACGAAGAAAAAAAGGTATGTCTTAACAGTACGCTAACAAAAACCAGACATTCCTGGAACTTGACTTTTATTTAAAGCCTGACTAGAAATATATGATCATTGTCAAGAGGGTGCTATTATTCTCATTTATATGGCAACAGTTCAGTATAGTCATAGAGCGTATTATTCTCTATGGTATGGTGACATCTTGATTTGTTTACCTATCAGCTCTGCTGTTAATTTGAAACTGTTTCACAGCGAAATAGTATCAATACCCGAGCGTATTATTTACAGCATTTTATTATATACGCTATTTACAATGTTTCGCTGTTTGTTGACTATGAATAATTTTGGTGCATCAGTTAGAGAACTATTTAAAGAAATCAATATTTTAACTGTTGCTTCCCAATATATCTATGACAATATTATTTATGTTGTAAAGAATATACCTCTTTTCACTTCTTCTCTCATCTACTCAAAGGTTAACTGGAAGAGATCCCTTAAGACGATTGTCGCCAGAGTGTCCTTGAGCGTTTGGGCGCTGTGTACCCGCGCTATCCGCTTACCCCTCTCATTGCGATCGTACGTAAATCCGCCACACTGCACCGGAACGATGTTCAAAGAATATGACTTTACACAGAGGCGCGCGGGCAGCTTTTTAATAATTATAATCCTTTTGCGGATATTTTTTGACTTGAATACTGTGATTAAGTACTACAATAGTGATATTTTTAAGAATGCTACTTACCTATTAAATAAGATAAGTAATAAGTAATAACGATCTCAATTAGTAGATTTTTATGTTATATAGTAAAACCTAGATTTTGAAGTTGAAGTACAGTCAGCGGCAAAATATTGATAAAAATATTCTGCATGTCAGAAAAAATAACTGAATGCACATCAAAGCGACGTTTTCATGTGAATTTAGTTTTTTTGCTGCGCAAGTGAGTTTAATAGATGGTTATTTATTTGTAGCGATTTTGAATATCAACCGTAAAAATCACTTATATAATTACGAAAAATTTACAAAACTAAAAAAGTTTCTTGAAACATGTCCGTCTGTCCGTCCGTCCATCCGTATGCTACAACCATTTTATTATAAGATATATATTGATGAAATTTTATCCATAGGTGTGTCTTGTGCCGCTACTTACTTTTTAGCTAAATTGCTGAAAAAAAACTTTAAGGGGAGGCACTCTATACATACATATGCCGAACTAAATGTCAGAACAATTTTTTTTGCACATATGAACATTGTGTACATCTATCGATACGGGTTTAAAGATATCTTAAGTATATATAGAGGATTTTTAAAACCTTTTTTATTGAGTAAATATTTTTAGAATTAATCGCTTCGAAAGTCTAAATAATAGTCCCCCCCCATCTAACTTTTAATCCGTAAGTCCAAAAAATATGAAAAAAATAAAGAAGATACGGCTTAGTACTTATTTATATGAAAACTATTTCACATATTATCGGTTGAGCCATTTTTGAGACCCTACATTATGCGTGGTCCGATACACTCTTGGCCGGTCTTTTAAAGATATTTGATATGTAGTATTAACCGTTAGTAGTAATTTATTTATTTACTTGTGTTGATAATTAATATAAATTTGTATTTCAGCGAGATAGTAAAGCTTTTTAGGGTTCCGTAGTCAACTAGGAACCCTTATAGTTTCGCCATGTCTGCCCGTCCGTCCGTCCGTCCGTCCGTCCGCAGATAATCTCAATGACCGTTAGCACTAGAAAGCTTAAATTTGGTACTAATATGTATATCAATCACGCCGACAAAGTGGTGAAATAAAAAGTGGGAAAATATGTTTTATTAGGGTATCTCCCCTATACGTAAAGTGGGGAGTGATTTTTTTTTCATTTCAACCCTAACGTGTGAAATGAATAGGGGTTTACTTAAATCATTTTTTGATAATGTAAATATTTTCGGAAATAATCGCTCCTGAAATAAAAAAAAATGTGTCCCCCCCCCTCTAACTTTTGAACCATAAGTTTTAAAAATAAGAAAAAAATCTCAAAAGTAGAACTTTATAAAAACTTACTAGGAAAATTATTTTGAACTTGATAGGTTAAATAGTTTTTGAAAAAAAAATACAAAATTATTTCTCAAATATGTTTGTAATTTAACCGTATAAGCAGGTGTTTATTGTACCTGTAATTTCTACCAAATCACAATGAAATGACATGCTTTCAAATAAATTAAAAACGGTGAAAATCGGTTCACGCAATAAAGAATTATCCCATAAAAATCATCTTCCATACTTTAAGCTCGCGCGCAATAGTTTACTTAATTTGCCGATAGATGTCGCTGTACGTGGAACGCTATTATCATATTCACATGGCGGTATTATTTTAACTCTTAAGTGGGGACACCTACTGTGACGGACGGAAAACTACGGAACCCTACTCTGAGCGTGGCCCGACACGCTCTTGGCCGGTTTTTTTCCTTTATTCTTACTTACATTAAACTCTTAAATATCAGCAATTTTTAATTAGAATCTCGATCAGGCTTCGCTCAGTGATAGTTAGTACACTGAAATTTGTATGTGTTTTAATACTTTTAATCACGCCGACAATATGGTAAATCAAAATCAGAAAAATAAAATGAAGTGGAGGTGATTTTTTTTTCGCTCCAACCCACGCGATTGATACGATACACGATAGTGTGTGGTATTATTGGACAGGTCTTCCAAAAAGAATAAGTCTTAAACAACTTTTGGATAAAACGCATATTTTCGTAAATAATAACTCCGAAAATTACTTATTAGTCCATTGTATTGTAGCAATAGCAGGTTTCCGCAACTCGACAACTAACGCCTGTTTTGCGTGACTCATCAGAATAAGTACTAATACATAATAATTGTAGTGTAAGTACACTACAATTTGTTTTCAGGGCATTATAAGATGCATGAGTTATGTTTTTTCTCCATTTTTATTTCATTTCTTTATTTAATTTGTAATATAGGTTATCTAAATAAAATGCACTTTTTATAAGAACGTAAATACATGAACACACATACGGGTATATTATCTTAAAAGATAAAACGTCTATGCGCTATTGATTCCGACAAGACACGTTATGCCCGCACCGCATGAACCCTCTGCAGTTATTTAGTCTTTAGGCACAGTAAGTCCGATATTATTGCTCACGGGCCAAGCACAAGTATTTGTAGTACAAGGGAAGCACGGAGCGACGAGCGACACAGCCTCCTCGTCTCAAAGCTAGCTCACGACTGCCAGCAACGCCGTTTTCGAGCTACCAACGCACGAAATGTGGAATTATGATCAAGTTGTTTAAGAAAATTTAATCAATTTAAATATCCTACGTTGAGTTTGTAGTGTTCTGTAGTACACATTTTTTAGTTTAACAATATTTTAAATCGAATGAGCCGTTCAGTAGATATAACCAAAATTAACGGTAAAACGACATTTCGTTACATTTAAATAACGGAGAAACTATACGTTACACGAGTTATTCAAACGTTCACAATGTTGTATATAAAATGGTAATTAACATATATTTTTTTCAAAATTTTTTAATGACCCGTTATTGAGATATATCCCTTAGAAAGTAACAGTTTTTGGCCACAATTAGCGCCTAGCGCCTTAAAGGGATAAGTTCGCCTTTGTACTTACGTTTTCCTATTATTGTATTGTCTTTGACTGTTTTTTTGTACAATAAAGAGTTTTTACATTTACATTACATATACAAACATTCAAAAAACTTTCTGACATCCACAGCTATAACACTAGAAATAAAAACAAGCTTGATATCAGAAGTAGTCGTATCCGCAAAGCATATAAGTCATTTTTTGGTCAAGGTATTCACATTTGTAACAAGTTACCCGTCGATGCTTTAAATTTATCATTTCCCGCTCTTAAGAAATATTTGAAAAAACTTTAATGTCAAAGGGTTATTACAGGATCGAGGACTATATGACGGACAAAGATGCATGGCCCAAATCAGAAACTACTACAAAGTCATCTAACGTTTAGAGGACACAGTTCAGATAGGAAAGCACATCAAACGTTGTGTGAAGCAACCAGATTTGGATTTTATTATTATTATTTTATTTGTATTTAACAATACGTACGTTGTATGTCTCTCAAGCTGTTTTGATATGTCTTCTTATAGAACTACGTATTGTTGTGTATCTTTAAGAAATAATATTACTGTATTACTGTTTTGAAAAAATAAGTCCCGCCGAGTTTCTTGCCGGTCATAATACTTCTCGGGTTAGAGGTGTAGGGTTAGAACCGGTGGTAGTTTTTTTTTCTCTGACGTTCATAAGTGCATTGTAATGTGCCTAAATTGAAGAATAAATATCGTTTTATCTTTTATCTTTTGGGAATATTTGTAGTTTATTATTTAATATTCAATATTTTACTATTATTCAAACAAACCGCTACACTGACAAACAGTAGCCTATCACATGCCCTCACACATGCATATCATCCTGTCGTTAAAATTTTTGCCAGTGCAAGAAATTAGTTCCAATGAAATTCCGCAACATGGCGCATGATAATATATTTCTGCTCAGGCTTTATATGTATTCAGTTAATTCAGAATGCTGGATAATTCCAAAAATCACTCTTGATTGTGCGGTAGAAAAAGGCCCACGCTGCATACACAGTTTGTATGCAGGGGGTCTTTTTCTCTGCAGCTGACTGTACATCAAACTAGTGTCTATGACAACGCTTACTATTTTCTAGCCAACTCCGATTTTACAATTGCAGATGTGCCTCCCTTCTAAAAAAACCGGCCAAGTGCGAGTCGGACGCGCGCACCGTGAGTTCCGTACAAACCTGTAGGTATAAAAGTAAAAGTTCACCCATCACCTTTAAAATTATTAAAGTTATTAAAAATATTTTTATTATTTGATGCAACTAAAAAAATTTCGATTCTAAGTTCACGGGATTGGAAGTACCCTGTAGGTTTTAATTCCTTTGCGAGTTTTTAAAATTTGCGGTTGCGGCATAAACGGCTGTATCTTTTGATTGCGTTGGCTTAGAAGTTTGATTTTTCACAGCTCCAAGGGACAGTAGACCTGAGTATTTGATATAAATTTCAGCTTGATACCTCCACGCGTTCCTGAGAAAAATGGTCTTGACAGACAGATAGACGGACGGACGGACAACAAAGTGATCCTATAAGGGTTCCGTTTTTTCCTTTCGAGGTACGGAACCCTAAAAAAATCATCTTCGGATTTTTGGTAAAAGCCTGCTCGAGTGTGCTGGTAAAAAACCATTACTTTTTCCAGGAATTCAGGTCTGAAATTGTGAATCTATGGATCTCGTAGCATTTTTGTGGTAGCAAAGTTTCAGTAACAGGAATCGTGTCGCCAATTAGGAACATGCATCATTTTCTTGGAATACGTCATTCGATTCTATTTCTCGCAAGATTAAAAAAATGTCTCAAATAAACCTATTTACTATCTATTGTAGCCCAGTAACGTCAAAATAATAATAATGTATCAGGCATTTATAAGCGTGAAATAAGAACGTGTTTAAGGTTAAATATTATTTTCCTTGTTTGAACACACGCAACCTGATTAATGTATGGAAAAAAATTGAAAAAAATACCCTTTTAAACTGGAATATATTTAAATAGGTAAAAATAATTGTTAGAAAATAATTGCTGATTTTCACTTTATTACAAACTAGCTTTTGCCCGCGGCTTCGCTCGCGTTAAATTCGGGGTAATACGGTTCCCCTTTCCTGATTGCCTCCCGGAATGCTCCATACAAACTTCCGCCCCCCATTTTAGGGAAGTGGGGGGTTAGAAAGAGACAAAAAGAAGCCTGTCACTCTCCATCCCTTCAACTATCTCCACTTAAAAAATCACGTCAATTCGTCGCCCCGTTTTGCCGTGAAAGACGGACAAACAAACAAGCACACACATACACTTTCCCATTTATAATATTAGTATGGATTAAACGTATTTCTTAAAGAAGCGCTAGTGGCCTGGCGTTAAGACGTCAGACTTTCAATCCGTAGTCTCGGGTTCAAACCCCGGCTCGTGACTGAGTTTTTTGGAGCTTATGTACGAACTACCATTTGATGCTATGTGAGGAAACCGGACCAAATGCCAACAAGGCCTATACTAGTTATCCCTCTGGGTTGAAAGGTCAGATGGCAGTCGCTTTCGTAAAAACTAGTGCCTACGCCAATTCTTGGGATTAGGTTGCCGTGCGAACCCCAGTCTCAAATAGAGCCCTGGCAAAAATGCCGGGACAAACGCTAGGATGAAACGTTTTACTTAAACAATCTAAATGAAATGATTTTCACCCAATTGCAGTTCAAAAATAACATTTAAGGAAATGTATCTTCATTCATAAAATTGCTTGAGTAGATAATAAAAGAAGTAACTGGTTAAGTTTTCAAAAGAATCGTCTAAGGCTCTAGTTCTCGTGACAAAAAATTCGTAGAATGTTTATTCTGAACACCTTACCCCATAAGGTACTTACTTAAATTTAAATACGCTACGACAAGACAAATACGACTAGATCATCAATTAGTTACTAAGTATACGTAAAAATAAATGGACTAAGAGCTGGCCGCCAATAATGAGAGAAACAAAACCCAAATTAGATTGCTATATTATCCTTATTGCTATCCAGGCATTTGGCAGCTTTTAATGGGTGGAGGTTAGAGTGACAGACAAGCAAATTTTTTCAGTTGGAATTTTTTTTATCAAAATGGGTAAAAACTGCCGAAGTAGTCTCAGTAATAGAGGACAGGGCCTATATTACAACATTAGAACAAAAACATTGCGTATTATTGCGGAAACAAAAACAGTACGCGAAGAACTATGAATTACATTATACGTCGTTTAGCACTACTTTCCCGCAGCAGAAACTTTTGGTAATGATATAATATAATTATTTATATAATTTCTCATGATATTGCATCAAACCCAGAACTCTAAGATTTGTGTTCTTAAATTGGTTTGCATTCTTTGACCTTCAAGTAGAAACTTAGTTTTGACCACCATTGTCCGACATCTCGCAGCTGTCAAGTGGTGGTCAAAGAATGGAAACTACTTCAAGAATCTTAGAGTTCTCATTATTGGGGTATGTGGGTTTCGTTGCTCTCATTGTTGTGTCATATCTGATGTGGCCAGCTCTCCGTCTAAAATGCTTGCCATAGGAAAGTCATTACAGTCCAACAGAGCGAAAAGGCTAACAACCAATCCCCCGTCAGCATCGCACCACTATTTTGTTAAACACTGACGCTCAAATTGCCGCCATGTTTATCTACGCGAACTCAAATCGCGTATATTCCTAACTCGCTTTATATCTAATTGCGTTATTTATTGCGCTGTACACATATTAGTTACTCGTGTATTAAATCCCACAGATTCCACATTATGGCATGAGTTTATTTTCAAGTACATATAAGTATCTAGGTAGGTTAATAATATATAGGTAGGGTCAGGGAGGGAACAGTCGCTAGGATTTTTTCAAGAGGCTGTAGCATGAAAAATATAAATCCCTGAACTAATTGTTGCAAGCACAGAGCACAGTGCATTATTAAACTTTCATATGTAGCAAATATATTTGCTGTTACTTTCACCAAAAAAGATATATCCATTCTTTTTTAGAAATCGAGCCACTGTGTACCCGTTGCTGTACACAGTGACTAGGACCCCCTAGTACACAGTGGTTCTAACAGTACACAGTGGCTCGAGTCACTGCGTACTACGCCCTGTACACAGTGGTTCTAACAGTACATAATGGCTACGTAAGAATCGAACCTAAATAAACTTTATAACAAAAAAATAATTTTGTTGAATAAAACGGTAATTAGAATAGGTAAGCCTAATTCCGGAATAATCGTTCCTGATTCATTCTTCATTTAAAATAGGTACTTACCTAATAAATGTCGCATGATTTATTCAATTTCATTTTGAAAATAGATGTCATATACTTCAGAAAAAGTGACCAAACCCTCCGGTGTCCGAGGCCAGATTTTTCCTGAAGTATATGACATCTATTTTCAGTTTATATATAGTAGTGTAACTACTTAAAAATTGCAAATCAAAAAATATTGAACAAAATAATTTGATTTGCTTCAGGATTCACTTTCATTTTATGAGTGCAAGAATGATTTTTAATAATAAAAGAACTTTTATTCTTATTCATAATCAAGTAAATTTTAGCCCAACTCTGTAAGGTGCACAGTGGTTCGCGAGCCACCGTGTACTTTTCTGAAACGAACGACTGTTGACCTTCGCGCCATTTTGTATTTTAGATAGAACTAAAAACAAATAGAAACATCGAGGGCCTTGAGTTATCAGCCAATACTTAGTAGATTAGGCACACTCTTGAATAAAAATATAAGTAATTAAAAATCTCGTTCGAGTTAAGAAAAAAGAGAAGTGAAACTTACCTGGAAATGTAATTTTGATAGCATTCAACACAAAAACGCACCATAATACATTCGCATGGCGCCGAAGCGGCTCACTAACTAGTTCGTACATGATAGGTTACGGAACGCTTCCGATTGATGTAGAGGATAGACATAAAGCTCTTTCCGTTTTCCGCGCAGCACATTCGAGCCACTGTTCCCACCGAGCGACTGTACCCTCCCTGACCCTACTTTTAATATATTATGACAAGATTATACTCGTACTCAATATAATTTAAGTAAAGCGATAGTGAGCGAATTAGGTAGGCTATACTGAACAACTTTTACTATGGGACCAATTCCAAAATCGCAAAATTTTTTTGGCTGCCCTTTTCTATGAAAACGACAACATGTGATCGGCCGAAATGTATGAAACAGCCAAATTATTTGCGCGATTTCAGAGTTGGTCACATAGTAAAAGTTGTTCAGTATGGCTTTCCTAATCATCTCGCTGAATATGGACGGTGATTAATATTTCACCCGGTATAGCTCACAGAACCACTAGTTTACTAGTAACGTAACTAAGTCTAAGGTTACTTAACTACGTTCGGTAGCGTTCCATCCAAGTAAGTGCCTACTTAACTACGTACTGCTCCGCACCACTTAGTATCATCTTGTGGTTTTATAAAAGAAACCGACCAAGTGCGAGTCGGACTCGCGCACGAAGGGTTCCGTACCATTATCTATAAAAACGGCAAAAAAATAATGTCTGTTGTATGGGAGCCCTCTTAAATATTTATTTTATTCTGTTTTTAGTACCTATATTTCTTGTTATAGCGGCAACACAAATACATGATCTTTGAAAATTTCAACTGTCTACCCGTAACTATCACGGTTCATGAGATACAGCCTGGTGGCAGACGGATAGATAGACGGACTCTTAGTAATAGGGTCCCGTTTTTACCCATTGGGTACGGAACCCTAAAAATGTTCAAAGTTGTGATTGAATTGAGTACACATGTACGTAAATAATTTCCGAAGAATATAATTTGTTGTTGGTTTGTTATCAATTAGATATTTAACATGATTAGACCTATTAAACATGACGTTTGAATGAATGAATGAATGAATGAAAGATTAGACCTATTAAACATGACGTTTGGCTTATGTTCTTATCGAATGAGCGGAGCGTAAGTGAAGCAAATACTTACAAACAACTTCTGGCTACTGGGACATCTCGGCATTTCGATGGCTTTGGGATTTTGAAAGTTTGTTCCGCGATAACTTTAGTAACGCTTTTCTGATCTTCATGAAGTTTTTTGTGGTTGTATATAGCCTTTGATTAAAGTACTTATATTTATCAAAGATTTAGGCGGGGATACATATAATTTGAAAGTTCGTATATGAGCAGGATCGACCAAGGGGTCATAGAGCTAGAAGCTAGGCGCGAAAAAATCATCATACGGGTCTTGTTATATTGGTCATCTCGTTTGCAAGGAAATCGCGAGTTCTGAGTTCGAGGCGGACTACTAGTTGATAATAATACTGATGCTACACGGGTGTCTAAACTTGTTGCTACATATTCGCTTTCATACAATATGCTGTAGTGCAAGCATACAATATGCTGTAGGTCCTATGTAAACTTATGTTTCTATTTTGGAACGAGCGGAGCGTAAGCGAAGTAAGTTCTTACAAACCACTTCTGGCTAGTGGGACGTCTCGGCATTTCGATGGCTTTTTGGTTTTGAGAGTTTGTTCCGCGATATAACACGACCTTCTAGCTCCATGACCCCTTGATCGATCCTGCTCATATATGTATCACTGCTACAACCCCATTAAATTTCATGAAGATCAGAAAAACTTTACTCAAGTTATCGCGAAACAAACTCTCAAAATCAAAAAGCCATCGAAATGCCGAGACGTCCCAGTAGCCAGAAGTTGTTTGTAAGAACTCGCTTCGCTTACGCTCCGCTCGTTCGATAATAATAATCATTTAAAATTAAAACATGGCGTCGTGTTAGACAGTGATCTGTGTAGTTACTAAACAGGAACAGTTTTCCGTTGCTGTTTGTATTGAATTAAGGTACGCGCTCAGCCTAACTACTGAATTTGGGGCGCGAATTAGCCGCGTCCGACGACAGACGGTGAATAACAATCCCAATTACGGAGCAGTTACTGAGGATAGTTCCTACTGTGCTGATTGCACTTCGTTACAAAAACTCGATTACTTCGTTGATTCAGGTGGGACCGGCCTTCTTAACAGCACAAACATATATGCTCGACCAAATTACCATCTTCGTTTAGGCCATCAGTAATGTCTTAGGTAGTCGCGATGCAGTAGCGACACAATCGTGTGACTGTCGTCCTTCTGCATCGACGCAAACGCGCGAGTGTCGCGCTTCTGTATCGATGCAAAAGCGCGAGTGTCGCGCTTCTGTATCAATACAAACGCGCGACGGTCGCGATGCAGTTGCGCTTCTGCATCGACGCAAACGCGCGAGTGTCGCGCTTCTGTATCGATGCAAACGTGCGACGGTCGCGATGCAGTTGCGCTTCTGCATCGACGCAAAAGCGCGAGTGTCGCGCTTCTGTATTGATGCAAACGCGCGAGTGTCGTGTTCTGTATCGATACAAACGCGAGACGGTCGCGATGCAGATGCGCTTCTGCATCGATGCAAACGCGCATTCAGGGAGGAGAATCTTCTGTAGTTGTACTATTACTTATTCTGTGGTAACGCATTGCCACATCAATCGCAAACAAATGCCGTATTTTACAAAACGTCGGGAGCAAATGAGTGGCCGTATTCTAACTTTAAAACACGTTTAGTTTAGTTTAGAATTAACTACGCAATATAGCTGCTCTGCTAGCGCCCTAAACGTCTGAATCAAAATTATCAAAATTTGCTTCAAAATTATTCCAATTCAAATCCAATACAACTTCAGTATTGGTTGATTATTTGTTGTGTGTTGGAGTTATATTGGGGATAGTGTTTTTCTAATGTATGTATGTATTTTAAAATTATAATACGGCACGAGGATACAGCCCGCCTTGCGCGATGTTAAGCGGCCAGCATAGTTATTATGAGAATGAAATATTCAAACACAAATGCCAAAACTTTCAAATTTATAATAATAATGGATTTTCTAACGACCAGATACCTTAACAGCCCAAAAATCATCAATGCCCAACCAAATTACCATCCAAGACACGTAAAATACTTTATCGTAAACATATAAAAAAAATCCAAAATTATAGAAAAATTGATTAACGTCCGGATTACTAACTATCTAAACAAATTTTTTCTAACGCTCAGTACGGATTTAGGCATGGAAAAAGTACAGATGACGCAATTTTAGCCCTAAATACGTTAATCACGAAGAAAGTTGACATGGGTCGTAAATGTTTAGCGATTTTCCTTGATTTAAAAAAAGCATTTGACACTTCTCTCACTCCATTCTTGTTCAGAAGCTGGAGACCATAGGTATAAGAGGGAAACCTCTACAGCTCTTGGATAACTATCTTCGGGGTCGCTGCCAAATCGTTAGAATTGGAAATCATGTTAGTACAAAGAGAGATATCACATATGGAGTCCCCCAAGGAAGTGTGCTGGGCCCTACCCTTTTTCTAACATATATAAAATTTATCAAATCTTGCCATTGACGGAGGACGGATTTTTTCGTACGCAGATGACACGGTGGTTATTTTTGACGATAGTACCTGGACGGGCGTTTTTGATGAAGCTGAGTCTCCAACATATATTTTCGTGGTTAAATGCTAACCTTCTAACACTAAATATTACCAAAACAAATTATTTATGCTTTACAAAATATAAAAACACACAACCACCTGATACTCTTAAATTAAAAATGCATATGTGTAACCTAATTGTATCGAAATCAACAGGGTAAGCACCACAAAGTATCTCGGAGTAATGTTAGATCAGAGGCTCTCGTGGCATCCACATATAGAGTTTATATCTGGTCGGATCCGAAAGTTAGTTTGGATATTTAAAATACTTAAGCATGTCGCGTCAAAAACATTACTTAAACAACTGTATTTGACTTCAGCACAGTCCGTTATGAGTTATTGTATCCCTGTAAGGGGTGGTGCAAACAAGACCAAATTTATTGATGCGAAAAGGGGTCAAAGATGCTTACTTAAAGTTATATACTCCAAACCCTATAGATATCCAACCACTGAACTGTACAAGAATTGTGATTTACTTACTATGAGGAAACTATATATTAAAAATTCACTAATAAAGTTACACAAAACAATAACATTTCAACCCCTCACAGTAACACGAAGGAGGAAACCAAATGTAGTTGCAAATCCACTTGCTAAATCTGTTTATGCCAAAAGACAATTTGCAAGTCAGTCTGCTTATCTATATAATAACATAAATAAAATTATTTCTATATATCCTTTGGAACTTTACAATTGTAAGAAAGCTATAATTGAATGGATAAGAAAATTAGACTATGAGGAAACAGCAACACTTCTACAAAAATAAAAATAAATAAATATACAATACATACAAATATATATATATATATATATATTTACCTATATATACACACACACACACATTAGTTTAATATATTCTTAAATTAATGTAACTTTAAATTTAGTTTTAGTTTGTAAAATACGTTTTCATTTATGTATACTTTCGGTTACTAGATATGTAACTTTGGTAGGAAGAGCGGGACTTACTGGGAGATTCCAACCATTATTTATTGTACACAATATTGTAACCAACAAACTTTTTCATTTTCATTTTAATTTTTTTCATATAAACGTAAAAAACTTATCTATATCGATTACTTAGCGATATCGAGCCCCGGTAAGGCGTATCGATGTTGGTTCAAGTCCAACTGGGTTGATTATTTTTTCAATGTTTTCAATTTTGTATTTGATTGAATAACGTAAAAAACTTTCAAATTTATAATAATATATTAATAGAATTCCGTAACGACCACAGTCCTTAACAACCCAACAATCCCATGCCCAACCAAACCAATCGAATGCCCAACCAAATTACCATTCCAGATATAATTAATAGCATGAATGGTAATGAAACTAATAACGGTACCCCTCTTTTTACGGAAACAAAATGTTTGCTTATTGACAAGCAAACATTAGGTACGTACGCAGTCTTTTGATGCCGAGAATATTATTTTTGAAGACATGTTTCATGATAATTTTAATAAAGCAATTATATGCTTTATTTGAATAAATATAACAAAAATTGAGGTTAAATAATCAAGTGCCATATTAATATTACAATATTTTTACAGGTTAACTCACATATTTGTAGGCACTACGGCTACGCGCGACATGTTTAGGATTACAAATCATTAGGAAACCGTTAACAATAATTATAAACAAAAAAGAACCGACTTCACTTGTCTTATCTTAGCCTCCACCTTTCCAAAAGCAAATGCTCAAGCTGCTGTACAAAATACTGAAATCACTATTATATGTGGCATACCTATAATAGTTGAAGAATTCCCTCGATTTCTCCAGGATCCCATCATTAGATCCTGACCTGATGACAATGGGACTGACTGTGTGTGTGTTTCAAACAAAAAAAGAATTTTCCAAATCGGTCGAATAATCAGCGATCATACATTAAAAAAAAACAAAGATCCCGACGAATTGAGAACTTCCTCTTTAGAAATCTTGAAGTCGGTTGAAAATGAACTGTTTCTTATAAAGTTTTTCAATTCAACTCCTCAGTTTTACTTCCAAATGTTCCTTAAGTGTTTCTAGGTACCTACGAGGAAGTACCTAAACATTTGCTGAAATAATGATGTCCTTATTGCTATAGGTATGTTGTTATTGTTCATATCGAAACAGGAACCTGTAACGAAGACTTGTTATATTAGATGTGCATTACACGGCAATGTAGTGAACTATTTCTTAAACATGTGCTATGTAGGTAACTATTATATTATCTGCGGGAAAATCCCTCTGAATAGTCGGAATGGATCAGAGATTTCAGCATTACACCGTTGATGCGAGTTTGATACAACTTTATAGTTTTCACAGTAAATTTCAAATAAAACACACAGTGAATTTCATGAATGCGCACGACTTCAGAATGCTGCATATTATGTTCTAATAAATGACAAGAAACAATTTTGCCTTTAATAGGCAAGATGCAATATTTTCATTTATGCTTTCATTTGAAAGAATTGCACGTATTAAAAAATGAAAATACTTACTATGATTTAAAGTCAAAAATTGCTGTTACAAACTGAAAATTTAAATTTTCGCGCCTAAACGGATCTACAGTTTCTGTGACGTCACTGTCACGACGACAGTGTCAAATTCTTGTTGTTTTTTAAATTTCATAGAAATTTCAAAAGCCAAATCCCATAGAAAGTTGCCAACCCCATTAGTTGTCATAACAGGAGTGACGTCACCAGACGCTGATTGGTGGATTAAAACACGTTCCGTTTCACATTACTTCAAATCCTAATTATTATTTGAAATTAGTATAAACTAAAGTAAAACCGTTTCAATAGTTTGGCTATTTTAAAATATTACCCAAAGTTTTGGCGGGAAATTCATAAAATCTTGGGCTGGTCACACCTTGTGTAGTAGGAATTATAGTTTTGATACTAGAAAACATTTTTGATTTTCTGTGCACACGTAAGGTACCTAACAAACAAACAGACAGAATACAATGTCTAAACAGACAGAAGTCAAGGAAGTAAACAAGCTTCACAGGGTGTTAGAAAGATCATAAACCGACTGTAACAAGAGAAATTCAATCAGAAATCAAATTCCCCAAAACATGCTCAGCAGCAAGTAAAAACAATTTAATAACTATGTACTCGAGTTCCCTATTCACAAGTTTAAGGGATGGTTTTGGTTTGTTTACAGACTGTATAGACATGTTTCGCCAAGATATTTTTATATATTTTAATTTTAAATTAAGTCTGACCAGTCACTCCACAGATTTCTTCTAAATATTGGTCTTCTTACGTTCCAATGTTTTGATTGTATTGATATTTTCCAGAACTTCTAGTTTATCCGTTTCTTTACACACTTGTCCTGTTTATGAGATTCCCGTATTAATAAAATAAAATAAATAAAATTAATTTATTTCAGACCGGTTTGATCCATAGTTTTGTTAGTTACAAGAAAAATAAATATTGTTTTACTTACATTCTATGTTAGTACTTACCTACACCTAAATTTAACTAAACTTATTAATATTAAAAAAATTACGTACTTAATGAAAGTTATAGGCAAATGTTAGAACTAGTACTTAAAGTATCAACATATTAATAGAGCACCAACCTACAAAATTGATGACGCCTTGTAAACATTGCTGATTTTCGTTATAAGTACAACATACAACACGCTTCACGTCAACTTCGCACATTGTCATAATTATTTACGAGCTTAAATAATAGTTTACGGACCTTACTCGGTATAGTTATTTTTAATATTATTTAAAATAAATCCCTTATAAACCGTGAACAATTTGAATGAATGACATAAATTTGACAACAGAGTTTTAGTTTTTTTTTAAATCATAGACAATTGGTGATACAACAAGGAAATATCTGTCAACAATATTTGGCTAGCCAAACTCTATTATTTTATGTTTTTTCAACATTTTGATTACAAAATAATGGTAAATATGATAGCTGCATCTTCCCTATTCATAAATTAGCTACCTACACAATACATTTTTATACAGCGACAGTGGCAAAGATGCATACGGGCCGCCTGATTTTGCTAACGTAACCTATATCCCCGACCTTTTATAAAAGGAGATATGTTCGTTACATTATACACGGTGAATCTGAGTAACCCGACAGATTTTAACCATAAATTCCTGAGGTCATAAGGAGTAATAAATGTTATATTTATATGAATTTAGGTCAATTTCGCAAAAAAAATATTTTTTTTTTGCTTTTTTTCGATTTTTTAAATGCATGAACATAAAAACATAATTGTTAACTGTCGATTAAAATAAATGAGTACATTATTTTTCTTACAAAATAGTTTACGTAAAGTATTCCTTGCCACTTTGATATCTGTCAATAAGAATGTCTAGACTAGACCCCATATAGGGTGAAATCGCCATCAAAAAAGCGTTTTGCACTGAGTCACAATAAAAATTTTTTTTTATTTAATTGGTAGTAATTCTGAAAAGTTTATACGACAATTTAGTCTCCAATTATGATCAGGAATTTATGGTTAAAATCTGTCGGATTACTCAGATTCACCGTGTAGAAATAACAATTTTTACAATAAAAAGAAAACTATAAATTGGAAAGTGAGTTTAAGTACTTGCTATATAAATTAATCAGGTGAGCTGTAAGCTGTAACAGCTAAATATGTAGACATATTACTATTGACGCAGTTGGCTACGTGTTTCAAAGTTAATAGAGTCAAAATTCTTTCTCACCGACAAGGCTATAATGGCACATAATTTATTTATTGCGGAAAAATATTTTAAGGGGACTTATAAATATTAATTTTTACGTCGGTAAAGAATTTTGATTATCAGTGGTGTTTCAAACAAAATTGTGACGTTTTCAGCAAAGACACCTTTACGTTTAATAAAAGTCTCTTTTTAAAATATACTAGCCTGGGTACGGTCACGTCTGAAAATATGAATACATTGAATGTGACAAAAACATGTAAGTATCCAAGACTTTACGCCTTGGTAATAGAGTCATGGCTACATATTTTTGTCACATTAAATGTATCCAGATTTTCAGACGTGACTGTACCCAAGTGATAGTTTACCCTCTGTATTAATTACGATAAAATAATTTTGTACATAATTATGTCTTCTATTTTAAAATGTGTTTATACCTTTCCGAACCGGACACAAATCGAGATCAGAGTAAAGTAAGTAAGTAAATATTGCTATACAAGAATAATAAAAATATTGTTTTTAAATCAGTGTGCCGGATTCTAATTTTAAAATACATTAACAAAACAACCTATCTCAAACCTAACTCCAACACACAACAAACAATCAATCAAATTAGAAGTTTTATTGGAGTTGCGTTGGAATATTTCTCAAGCAAATCTGATATTTCTGATTCAGATGTTTATGCCGTAGCCGTATTGCGTTGTTAATGCATTGGAGTTGTATTGAAGTTGGATCGTGTCTATACGTGTTTTAAAGTTAGAATACGGCACATTGTCGCAAAATATGACTGAATAAATCCTGTAAGAGCAACAAGAAAGCACATGAAAAACGTAGCTAAGGAAATGTGTTTTTTACTACAAAGCAACCTCATCCATTGTGAAAATATTATTATATGTCACAAAAAACATATAAAACAAAGAGCTTTTCATTTTCAAAAAGTGCTTTAAAGCAGATTTAGTTCCGTGTTACTTAATTTTATTGTGACTGCAGCTCGGGCCGGTTTCAAGATTGTATTTGTTCGCTGCATATAATTTAGCGTTATTATTAACGAAAACCTCTTAGCGCGCTGGTGTTGTATTCTAATTTGAAATTACATTAAAACACAACGTTTCTCAAACATAACTTCAACACACAACAAATATCCAACCAATATTAAACAAAGAAGTCTATACAGCGGGTGCAGAATGCATGTGTTCGGTTCTGCTACAAAGTTCCAAGCAGGTCACACATAACTCCCTTTCTTAATGAAAACAAAGTTTTAAATATGGAAAATCGAAGGCGACTGCATTTGGCATGCGCTGTTCGGAAGGTATTAGATCTTGAAAAACCTCGCTATCTGTTTGATAAACTAAAATGGGTAAAGGATACGCGCTTGAGGTCACTGAGAGAATGCACGAAACTGATAATCCCACCGCATAAAACTGCGTCCTTCAGGGGGAGTTTTAAATTTGCCGCTAGTAAAGTCTGGAATGACCTACCACCCCCCTTGCGAGAACCTATAGAGTTCTTAAAATATAAGCAATTAGTTCGAACGCATATATTAAATGTGCAAAATATGTTGTAAACTCCAATTATTATATATATATAAATTATTATTTGACAAAAAAATGAGAATTCTTTCAGAGGCGAAAAAAAAAATTTTCTCTGACTTTTTTTGAGTTTTGGATGTTCTTAAGCAATTCACACATAATAGTTATTTACAAAACCATCAATGGACATAAGAATAGGGCCCGTGGTCAGCTGTTCGTCAAAGTTCAGACACAATATCCGAACAAGATCGTTGGACGGTATGTTTTTCCCTTTTGTGCACATATGACCTTGATCCCTTTTATCAACTGGGTAAAATTTTCAGCTCTCCGATTGTTTAAATACTAAATTACGACATGACTAAAAAATATTTTGCATCCAGCCAAATTGTGAAAAAAATTTGAAGTATCGCATTTTCACTCGATGTCTAAAATTTATGATTTTCATGTGTGAATTCGAATCGTCCAGCGACACTGTGATATAAAATGTATTTTTGCTGATCTATGTATTCTAGTAATCTTATCTGCTAGCGACATTCTAGACCTATCTTTTTAAACATCAACAAATGTAGGTACCGTTGGAAAACTTGAAATTTTTCGTGGCAACTCGTTGGCTGGTGGAATCATCATCATTGAAGATGCAATTCTGTTTGTTCAGTCTTCCCTTGGTCATTATGTTTGCTAATCTCCCGCTACCATTTCTGTAGACTACAGTCAGGGATGTAAGAATTCTACAAATAGTAGATACGGGTACATTTTCCTTTACTAAAATGACATACACAGTGGTTTTTGTCCATGTTTAAGTTTGAAATATAAAAAAGTACAAGGGATTTTCGCATAGCTTCTTGTTTCGACACCATTTTTTACAAATACAAGTGCTTGAAAAAATAATATAAACAAAATTAAAGAACCTCTAAGACATCGCCACAACTTCATGAACAAACTATTTTGTTTACGTAAATAGTTTAATTTTTATGACTAAAGAAAATGAGTCTCATTTTTTTGTTATCACCCGTTATATATATTTTTTTAATAAAATATATTTTTTTATATATTATTTTTCTTCTTGTATGTCAAAACAATACATAACATAATACACACAATACAAAGTACATTCTTACCTACACTACATCTAGATACCAGCCCCACATACCCATATACGCACACTAATAAACTATAGTACAGACACACACAAATACACATAAAGTTGTAAATATAAAGGTACATTATGCTAGTAGCGACCGACCCCAATTCTACCGGGACCAATCTGAAAATCAGCGCGGAGCCCTCTGGCACTGCACATGCTGAGATTGGGACCCTTTGCCTCACCATAGATTTAAGTTAAGTATAGTTATTATGTTAAGTTGATATGTTTAAGTTTATTTTGTATTTTTTTTTATAATCTTCTTAAGGTGTTGGCAATAAAGATTTTTTTATTTTTTATTTATTTATTTATATTGAAATTGCGTCGGAATAATTTTCAAGCGAATTCTGATATTTCTGATTCAGACGTTTAGGCGCTAGCTGTATTGTGTAGTTAATGCATTGGAGTTGCATTGAAGTTAGATCGTGTCTATACTAAACGTGTATTAAATTTAGAATACGACCTTAGGTGTCAGCTATATTACGTGATTAATGCATTAGAGTTGTATTTATGTTTGATCGTGTATAAATCCTCTCCCCAGCCTCCTAGGCCAGTCGGTAGTGACCCTGCCTACGAAGCAGGAGGTCCCGGGTTCGAATCCTGGTCAGGGCATTTATTTGTGTGTTTATCACAGATATTTGTTCCTGAGTTATGGATGTTTTCTATGTATTTAAGTATTTATCTATATCTATATATTATATATATCGTCGTCTAGTACCCATGACACAAGCCTTATTGAGCTTACTGTGGGCCTAGGTCGATTTGTGTAAGATTGTCCTTATAATATTATATTATATTATATTATTAAATGTGTTTTAAAGAATACGGCCCCTGTATTCAACTTAATTGCCTGTTGATGAATTTTTTTAAGTGGTTTGAAAAATTTTATAATTCCGTGTCCGAATTATAAAATCGCCACTTACGAGTATCAAAAGTGTGCAGATCGCAACTACCATATTTAATGTCTCGAATTTTGTTAAACCAGGTCTAATTTTGCTTCGTGCACAAAAACTTCCTGCCTAATTTACTTCAAGCTAAACGCCGTAATGCAGTAAACTTTGAAGAGACAATAAAGGTTTTATCACCCCGACGTGAGGTGCACAAGGGTCAGACTTAATAACACGTTGCCAAATAAATAATAGTTGCGTTGCGTAATAGGTTGCCAGAGAGCTCAAAGAATCCTCTTGCAACATTTGCTTGACTCTTGCAACATTGGTTTGGTTTCTTTTTTTGATCCTGTTTTGTTTATCTCTCTACAGACTTGTATCTTAATGCTTGTTAATACGAGTTTAATAACTGCGGTTTTTATCGTTATTTTAAGGAAAGAGAATCATTATTGCTGGTTTAATGATTGGTATCTCCTTCCCGCAAGTAACTCCCAAAATATATATATTTTTGGTACACACTTTTATTGCTGACTGTACCTAGTAGATAGCATTGGCATGTATATTACGGAAGTATACATAATTTCAGCTCAATCAGACACCGGGAAAAGGTTGAAATTGAACTTACAAGATCTGATGCATATAAATACATAAACATACGAGATCAAAGTGTGTAATAAATAAATAAAAAGTGTGTAATAATAAAAGTGTGTAATAAAAGTGTGGAAAAATGTGTAAGAACTATCCTATTGATGCCCTAATCTAAATTTTAAGATTATCACAGTTAATAAATCTACTCCTCATAAGTCTACTCATAGTGTAAACCTCATAGGGGAAATAAAATAGTCGCTTTGTAATTTTGTAGAAGTAGATAAACTGCTTCGCTTTTAAATAGTACTCCTTGTTTGTGGTTAATTTGTGGCGTATCTTATACAAATCCATTAAATCGTATTTACACAATTGAACACCAAACTAAGTAAATATAAAAAATTACAAATCGGTCCCATTTTTATAAATTTGACTGTACTCGTAAAATAGGTTTGGTTACTGCACAGACTACACAGACTCATCATTAAGCTTTCACAACGAGCACGGGGTCACCACACATCAGCGCAATTTAATTCGTTAATTTCTACGCTTCGAGCACATCTCAATATTCTACACCATTTTATCTACACTCACACTGTAAGTCCTCTAAAACGTGTTCAAAAACGGTAGGCAATGGCTAGCATTACCACAACCGATTTTACTATGATAAGCTTTTTATCTGTGGCAGTAACGTAATTTTAACTTTACATGCTCAAATATTGATGTGCTATGAGTTTTGATAACATAATGTAAATCCTGTGCTCCTTCCTGACCAACGGCACGCGCCCGCGCGGCCGCCGACACGCGCCACCCCGACCGCCGGCACAATCGAGTTGGCCATGGCGGTGCAATGGCGGTCATTCTATGGTTTCCGAGCACTTAATTTAATATATATAAAATGAGTGTAGATAAAGCAGTGTATGCAACTGTACGTAATTAGGCCTTAAAACACTCGTGTGATCTTATTATGAAACTCGCCTACGGCTCGTTTCATAAAACCACACTCATGTTTTAAGGACCCTTATTACGTAACAGTTACATAAACTACTATTGTAGTATAACAATCCAGGTTAGTCCCTATAACTTAATTTTTGTGGATATTTTTAATTCACATGAGTAATGATCAAAAATGTTAACTCAAATAAAATAAGCGGTCGCGCTCTCATACTAAATTAGTACGGGAGCGCTGATGTGTGGCGACCTCGAGTTGTACTTATGATCTATCTAGTGGTGAAGCAGTTTAAACTCTGACGTGGAAGTCGTGCCCGAGGGCTAGTTCGTCTACTGCCCGCTTCACATACACGCTTCAGTTTCCAACATACGCTCGGACTTTCCTTTATTTTGAGCTAGGTGTTAGGTTACTGTTTTTTTAATTGGCTGTAAATATTTAATATTTTCGAACTGCTCAAGCCTTTGCAACCCCGACAAGCAAGTCGCGCTAAGGACAAACATTATCCAAATGGATATACAGTTGGATTTAATATTTTCTGTTCAAACTGGTCGCACGGTTTGACCTCAAGTATCGAGGTCACATTAAAATTTCTGTCGTTCATCAAATATCGCGGTTGATGTACATCTCATAGTGAATTCAACGCTTATACGACATACAGATTGATCAACAGTTCTAATCTCGGCTGAGGGTTTTGTACAAGTTACGCTGTACTGTTTAGGCTAGTCTAATAAGATTCCTCGAAAGCAACCAGCCGTCCTGTGGCTGGATGCGGTACATGGGTCACTTACTACTAGATGAAACATTTACTACATGTTGGTGAAGCGTACTTTAATTGGTCAAAAAGTTGGCGTTTGACAGCATGAATAACAACCGAAAAGTTGTTACCAGGAGTGCGATTTTTGAATCTCACCAAGTGACTAATTCTCACCGATGTGAGTGATTTCCGAAAGTTTGTATTTTTGAAACTCATCGGTGACTTACATTTGTCATACCTATGATATCGATTTACGAGTGCCCCTACCCACTCGTAATTGAAATCACCATGCGATTGTTTTTGACAGTTGACGTATGTGACAGATACCGAAAACGCCAAAGTATGTTTTTCGAAAGAATTAGCAGCGGGGCTCGATTGTGACATTTGTGATTGCGACGATTTATTGAAAATATAAAAAACGACCAAGTGCATGTCGGACCACGCATAATGGAGGGTTCCGTAGCTTCAATGGAATAAGAACCAAACTAATGCCAAAACGTCGTATCTGATGCCTATTGAAGAAGTTTTTTTGGAAATAACTCAAAAATAGCTTAACCGATAATGTTCAAAACAATATTCGTAGAAAGTTTGTGATAGGCGCCGCATCTTCTCAAATTTTTTCATATTTTTTGGACGTACAGTTCAAAACTATAAAATATAACGGTTACACTCACGTCACTTTAGTCACTTCGCGCGACATGTTTCGGAGTAACCGTGTGAGTGTAACCGTTATATTTTATAGTGATAGTATGTCTCACGATTTTTTTTGACTTTCGAAGCGATTATTTCTGAAAATATTCACTTAATCACAAATTGTTCAAACAAACCTCAATGTTAATTTTAAAGACCTATCGATTGATGTGCAACATGTTGATATTTGGTAAAAAAAAATTTGAAATTTTGTTACATGTATAGAGCGCCCCCCCCCCCCCCCCCCCTAAAAATGTTTTTTTCAGCAAGTTTACTACATAACTAAATAGCGGCATACAAAATACACATTATGTCTAAATTTTATTAAGATACGTCTTATAGTTTCCGAGTAAAATGGCTGTGACATACGGACGGACAGACGGACGGACGGACAGACGGACATAACGAAACTATAAGAGTTCCGTTTTCCATGTGTCCATTCTGGCTACGGAACCCTAAAAATTGCAAGCCTGGAGGAGTACATTATGATGGCGATGACGGACAGCGACGAAGACGACGACGTTCCTCACCGTCAACATAATCCAGCTGCGGTAGGCGTCGCTGAAAGAATTCATCACGAGCAAGCATTTGCGATGTCTAATGTGAAATTTAAAGAATATTATCGGCTTACGAAACCATTGGTAAAATTTGTAAAATTGTAAATTTGACATTGTAAAATTTCTGCATGTTGGTAAACAGCGTGTGACTTTCAAAAATACGGCTTTTGGAAAATGGTCACATAAAAGTCATCGGTGATAATTTTAGTCACCGGTGACTTTGATATCACCAGTGAGATTCAAAAATTGCATTATTTTATCTCCTGGTTAAAGCTGATTATTGAGTGGAGACCGTAATGACAGCACACGCAGTGCTTGGCGTCCTGCAGCAAGGTGGGGCGATGATATCAGTAAAGTGGCAGGTACAGATTGGGGGAGAAGCGCTGAAGTTCAAACTCAATGGCCTGCCATGGGAGAGGCCTATGTCCAGCAGTGGATTGATACAGGCTGATGATGATCGCTGGAAAGACGAAGTCCGTAAAGACCTCTCTATACTAGGCGCCGTCGACTGGACAGATGTGGCGTTAAACAGAGAAGCCTGGCGGTCTTTGCTGTTGGAGGGTAAGATTCACTTCAGGTCGTTGCGCCACTGCATCAAGTATGTATTTAGTTAGGTAGGTAGTGATGAGTCTATAAGAAGTAGTCTATGGTAGGGCATCAGACCGGTGTCAGCGGTCGTCTCAAAACGGGAAGTAATTAAACTTGCTACTCGACTATTATCTGTGGACCTCCTGGAGTCAAAACTTTGTCATGTCTGGGAATGCGAAAGTTTCCCGTTGAAATTAATCCTTACCTACTTTATTCTCGATCTTTGTAAATACAGTTGAGAGCCATTTTTGAAATTAAATTCCTTTCTTGTTTAAAAACTTGCTTTATATTTGAGTTTGGAATATGAATAACTTGTTAGACTGTTATATATGGAATTAGTACTTCTTTTTGCCCATCTACCCCCATTTACGTCTATATATACCTACTTATATATTGCGTACCTAAATGTAAACGAAGCATAAGTTAGCTAGAATAAATAAATTTAATATACCGCTAACAAAATAATTACAAAGTTCCTATACAAGTGCAAACAGAGATTTACTAATTACTAACAAAATTTTCACGTTGCGTACAAAGTTATATTTAACCATCATCATCATCATCATATTAGCCGAAAGACGTCCACTGCTGAACATAGGCCTCCCCCAAAGAGTGCCACAATGCCCGGTCCTGCGCCACCCGCATCCAGTGGACTCCCGCGACCTTCACCAGGTCATCAGTCCACCTTGCGGGGGGTCTACCCACGCTGCGCCTTCCGGTTCGTGGTCGCCACTCGAGAACCTTTCCGCCCCAACGGCCATCGGTTCTACGAGCAATGTGCCCCGCACACTGCCACTTTAGTTTAGCGATTCGGAGGGCTATATCGGTTACTTTGGTTCTGCTGCGGATGGCCTCATTTCTGATGCCATCACGCAGAGAGACTCCAACCATAGCCCTCTCCATTGCCCTTTGGGTGACTTTGAGCCTTCTTATGAGGCCCATTGTAAGCGACCACGTTTCAGTTCCATATGTCATCACTGGCAACACACACTGGTCAAAGACTTTCGTCTTGAGACACTGCGGAATATTGGACAAAAAGATGTGCCGTAGCTTCCCGAACGCTGCCCAACCGAGTCGGATTCGTCGATTGACCTCTTTCTCGAAGTTGGATCTACCTAACTGGACAGTCTGTCCTAAGTATATATAATCGTCCACAACTTCGAGTGTAAAGTCTCCGATTGTAACGGGAGTTGGTGCTACATGGGTATTTGACATGATCTTCGTCTTATCCATGTTCATCTTTAGACCAACTCGCTCGGAGGCTTTACTGAGGTCATCGAGCATCGTACTCAAATCCTCCATGGTCTCAGCCAAGACTACTATATCGTCAGCAAACCGAAGGTGAGTGATGTACTCGCCGTTTATGTTGATGCCTAGCCTTCTCCAGTCCAGAGTCTTGAAAACATCCTCCAGTGCAGCGGTAAACAGTTTAGGAGAAATAACATCTCCTTGCCTAACTCCCCGCTGCAACGGAATAGGCTTCGAGTTCTGGTCCTGAAGTCGGACTGACATAGTGGCGTTCTCGTACAAACACTTCAGCACTTCGATATAGCGATAGTCCACTTGGCACCTCTGGAGAGATTGTAGTACAGCCCAGGTTTCGATCGAGTCGAAGGCTTTCTCGTAGTCCACGAACGCTAAGCAGAGGGGCAGGTTATACTCCTCAGTCTTCTGTATAACCTGACGGAGCGTATGGATGTGGTCTACGGTACTAAAGCCTCTTCGGAAACCGGCTTGTTCGGGAGGCTGGAAGTCATCTAGCCTGCGTGCGAGACGGTTCGTAATGACTCTTGAAAACAGCTTATAGACATGGCTCAGAAGTGAAATATTTAACCAACTGCATGTAAAATATGACTGCTTTTAATAAAAGGTACTTTAGACTAACAACAATTAGGATAAACACGCATGCATGCACAGATAACGTACCAACAATCGTTTAAATAACGAATAAATATGGTTTATCGAAAATGGCTGAAAACTGAAAAAAAAACATTTATAAACATTAATTAATATCCGAATGGGTCAATAGTCATAGTCATAGTAATTTATTTATAATATTCAAAATATTACATGTCAAATTACATTATATTGGTACTTATTTATTAATACATTATTTATACTTAATTATTCAATTTAGATTTTAAATTAAGTGATTTCCTAATACCAAATATTTTGATGGTAGGTCATAGAACTCTGTGAGACTGTAAAAAGTATGGTTTAATAGCCACCTTTTTAATGTATTCAAAAATACTTGGGTACTACCCGTATTTTTATCTCCGAAGGGAGTTTGTTGTACATTTTGGGTCCTGCACTTGACATTATTTTGGATGACTTGGCCAGTTGATTAAATCAAGTACGGAATTGTTGTTGTGAACCCTGTCGTGTGCGTGTGATTTTTCTGAACGGGAATGATTCTATGTTAACCATAATTTACTTTGCTATAATATATAATAATAGATGCTTATCGTACCTAAAGGCATAATTTCAAAGGTATTTTTCCAGTTTGTCCTTTTCCATTTAGTCAACACGGCTCGAGATACAGTGAATAATACAGGCCCATCCTATTATGACCCCGGAAAAGTCTCCCAATTAGAAGGCAAATTTTATGACTGCCTACTGTCCTGTATGCCATTCAAAGGAAAGGGACCGGAACGCAGCTTAAATCATTTATAACAGTCTTTTCTCCTCTGTGTATTAAGATGCAAGGTTTTTAGAGCAGGGCAGTCGTTAATTTAAATTGAAGGTACAAAAAAAATCTAATTTATTTTTATTGATAAAAAGCAAAAGTGTTTTGTAACTTTTGTTTTTTTCTCCTAAATTTTTTTTTATATATGTTATTGTTATTAATATGGACTGTTTAGTGAAATGTCCCACTTTGTCAGTATTCATGGAGACTTCATTTTTTTACCTAATACATACAGATATTCTGTAGTTTAAGAAAGTACTTATAACTCCATAATATGGATTAATTGAGACTTTTTTCCTGCAGTGACACATAGTTATGTGATGTTTCACTTTGATGCATGTTCTTCCGCGTTAGTGGTAAATTCTTTTAGCTAGCTAAACAGAATGTGTAAAATGACTTGCGTGAGTTAGTAAAGTAGTTGATTAGTAGATATTTACGTGAAGCTTCAAATTCATTTCATGTATTGGGTTTCCGTAATGCGGTCGTATCACTTTGTTTTTCCAAATTAAAGAATTCAAATGTTTGGGCAAGTGCAAGTGACATCAAAGTTTCAAATTCGAGGTTTCGGCTCGCGTGGTTTTCTTTTTTTTTTATATCACGATTGTGGCAAACAAGCATAGGGCCCGCCTGATGGTAAGCGGCTAACGTAGCATATGGACGCTTGCAGCTGCAGAGGTGTCACATGCGCGCTGCCGACCGTTCATAAAAAGGAGGATTCACTGCGTTGACGGCTAAAGGAACAAGAGGGTTCTCTCGTCATCATCCCACTGCATCCTCTTTGAGCTATCTGGTAACCTTACTCACCGGTTCATTTACATAGATGTGGAATCCATGTTACTCTGCGTCCGACTCTGCGTCCGTAGGAAACACCTTAGACAACCCTACACGTGATCCCTGGGTGGTGCTAAGAGAGTAACTAAGTCTATATCCAGTATATGGCTACATGTAGCCATACGATAAATAAAATGTACATAGAACATAGGACCTCTATGTGAACACGTGTATGTGTTCTCTAACTTGTTACGCTGGTAAGTTTGCCGGCGGCTTGCGTTCTCGTAATAGCTTGTGGTTAGGGAATATATGTACATATATTCCGCTTGCATTCAATGAGAAAGATATTTGGGTAAAGAAACGTCCTTTTTAGGGTTCAGTGACAAAAATGGCACAAATGGAACCCTAAAGTTATGGCCAGATGGCATGCAACCACAGCCCTCTGCCACGAGACCTTGGCAGAAAATAAAGATTTTAAATCGTGTTGCCAGTGGTTGATGCCAAAATCTACATGACCTTCTAAACGCCCTTGGTGGCTAGGCGTGCTCTGCCAACCGTTGGTAGATGCGGTTGGTTGTCAGCCATGTAGACGCTCGCTTCAACAACTTGCTGCGATCAAGGTCACGTGGCAGAATTTGCGGCTATCTGCCGTCTGGCCCCAACTTTATAGTTTCGCCAGGTTCCTTTACCATACAAAACCAGTCCTACTTGAAGGATGTTCACTGGGACTCCAACCCAGGTTAGCGCCCATAGATCATAAGGACGGCACGTTCTTTCGCCATAGGTATACAAGAGATAACAATGAAACAATATACAAGATATACATTAGCAATATTTTATGCGAACTCCTGTATTTTCCTCCGTTATTAATAAAACAATATGACAAAACTGTATTACTAAAAAGCTACACGATTCTCTTTGAACTCGTGTAACGGTATAGTTCTTTGAGTTTGCTCAGGCACAACAAAGGACGAACATAAATTAAGCATTGTCAACATCAGTTAATGGGCTGCGAACTTTGAAATAAGGTGTCGGAGGCATACTGGCTAAGTGAAATTTTCCTGTAATCACACAGTTATGATGTAACTTGAAAATTTGACGTTTTAGGTGTGTCATCTTGAGATTTTATTGGAAACAAAATTAGTATCTACCACCACCGATCGATAAAAATAGCAGCGTAAAAAATAACATGTCAGGTAGTCAGCATCAGAAGTAGATTGAACTCCCTGCCGAGGTTTTCCCAGCGGGCTACAGTATGAAGTCCTTCAAAAAAAAGTTTATAGGTTCCTAAAGGGTAGGCAACGCGCATGTGAATCTTCGGGGGCTGCAGGCGTCCATAGGCTACGGTAACTGCTTACCATCTGGCGGGCCGTATGCTTGTTTGCCACCGTCGTGGTATTAAAAAAAAAAAGATTATCACCTTATCAAGATTCTGCTGCGGCCTACTGAAAATAACGTTGACATTCAACATAAGCACATTTCTTTCCTTATTTTTTAATATTTTTTGATGTTTATTGATACGTGTTGAGTGTTTACCATTAAGAACGCTATCAAAAATTAATCCAACGCCTGTCGTAGGCGACGAGACCATAGAGCTTGGTAATATCAACGCGAGCGCCGATGTTCGCTTTCTCTATGAATGGTGCGCTGAGACCGGACACAGACCAAATAATAGGTTGGCTTTTACACAAAGTAGATACACCACTCAATATATGCTCCCGACCGCTTTCGGCCACGGCGAGTGCTTCAACTCCGGAATTTCTCGCGCTCGTGCGCCCTCGTGTGACTCACATAGCCGATCTTGTTTACAAAAACTCACCACCCAACCACTCAATACAATAATGTTAAACGTTACTGTTATCTATTATTTAAAAAATCTTAAAATACCATTCGACCCGGTTTCTACCTGGTATCAAAAGTGTCTTACAGACCAACCTACTCATCAACACAAATAAAAAAATATGTTTTTCATACATTTACTAGTCAGTGGTCAGAGCCAACCACCGATGAATAGCTGCCAGATGCCTGGATCTAGTACCTTATAAGGATAGTATAGATTAACTAACTAGAGGGGTTTCGTTGCTCTCATTATTGTGACACATTTTTCGGGGCTGACATAGATATCATACGCGAAAATAACCAAGGCCTCTTTTAATTGTCTAGGCCAATTGTCTAGGATGAGAATTGAACAAGCGTCATAATAAATAAGATTTGTTCTCTAACTCAAAACACGCATTTTAAGTAGCTATACAAGCATAATAAGTGGTATTATTTATTTATCGTACGGCTACGTGTCACTGATTATAGATATATTCTTCCTAGGGGTAGTATTAGTAGTGGGCAAGCAGATGATGAAGAAAATCCAGTTAGTGCTGCGAGGTCCAGATGGGACAGTGCAGCTGCCAAGTTTGTTACTCTAGTGGTGAAACAATAAGACACGACAATAACGATTCTTTTAACAGTGACATATCTCCTATACTACTGTGTAATCAGTGTCGGTAAGCGGCACGGCGCCGGTTGCCGGAAGCGTCGCCCGCTGCAAACTGCAAACACTCTTCATGCAATGGCAATGATAAACACCGCTCGTACCGCGCTTTGTAGCTTAATGACGAGTTAAGGCAATAAGCGGTTAGCTTATTATTGGCTAAAAAAAAGAAAGAAGACTGCAAAGATAATGCAATATGAAGCTTTTACAAAAACATACACACCACTGATACAAGTGGGGCTGGCGTGACTCCCCACAATGCGTATGCGGGGCCTCAGACCAAACAGTGGAACTGGTTTTAGAATGCTCAATTACCAAATTCAACGCACGGGAGGACCTCGCAAGACTTAGCAAAGAGGCTATCGAGTATCTGAAGAAGGCTAATCTCAATTTGTAGTTTAAACTTGGTACTTTTAATATTTATAAATATAATCCAGTGACTCATAAATGACATACGATAAGTAATAACAAAAGCATAAGGTTACCGCACATGGACTTCATTTTACGAGTAAAATGCTACGATTCGACATAGATACTTACTTTATGGATTCGAAGAGCAAAACTGAATAGTGTCAGGTTACTATATGCGTTGACAAATAATATAAACTTAATGGGAATTGTAAGGATGCTGGTCGTTAAAGGATGAAAGACAACCTAGCTACACAAAGCAGCTGATCGTTAGCAATTTCAATTCCTATCTGGATTGTAATCGCGAATACAACAATTGTAGCATTTGTCTCGGGTTTTTGTCTGGGCTCAATCGAGTTTGGGGTACCTTACGCCTAGCAACTTCATCACAAGAAATGTATTAAAAGTAAATGTATAATAATAACAACTATTTTATCAAAAGATTAACCTAATTGACTATATAAACTAATTAACCTATATCCGTACCGTGCTATGCCTGGTCCAAATATCCCCATCACGCTCGCGGCGTTGCCACGTTGTATCGCGACGGAGATGTATTGAGCAAACCACGTACCGGAACGAGGGTCGCTGCCTCTCCGAAGAAATTGGCGTAGTTCTATAAAACTTACTCACTGCAGTGGCGCAGCGACCCAAAGTGGACACGCGCCTCCGACACCAAAGATCGCCAGTCTTCTCAGCTCTGTTCACAGCCGTCTCTGTCCAGTCAACAGCGCCCAGCGCGGTGAGAACCTTCAGCATCCCGCTTTCCAGTGGTACCTAGGACAACCAGATGGTCTCCAGACACCACGATCTTCACCCATACGAACTACGTGTTCGAGCCATCAGAGTCTAGCGGCTTTTGTTTCCCCAATGATGTTCGGCCCCAATGATTTTGATGGACTTTTATAAAAGCCATCCGAATACGAATACCATCTGACTTTCCAACCCTGAAGGCACATAAGGTCTTATAAGTTTCCTCTCTATGTTTTCCTTCACCCGATAGTGACTGGTAGATATCTAATTATAATTCGAACATAAGTTCCGAGAAACTAAGAACCCGAGACCTCTGAATTGAAATTCAGTCTTACCGCAACGTTACCAACGCTCCTAATAGTAAGAGATCGAGGTGCGGCACTTTGTCTTTGTATTCAATGCAAGCTTCTAAATGAACGACGTGGCAAGAACTAGTTAGTTCATAATAGAAATACTATGAAAGCGACGCTCACGCCTATCCGACGCGGCGCCGCCGTTGGAAACCGTCCGCGCCCAAGTGCAAATATCACTGATCGCTTACCAGTTAGACCAGTGGTTCCGAACGCTGATTATTATAATATTATATAATTTATTTAATATGTACAAGATTTAATTTAAAAACTATTACAACCACATTACACCTATTACATTATCCGTGAACCTTTTGTGGTCCTGGGAAATCCAGATGTGGTTTGCAAATTTTAATGAAAAAACTACTCTTTGTAGACTTCGTTTGTCGTAAAATGGTGCTTTGAAACAGTTGGTCGTCCCTAATAATAAAAAATATTTTTTTTTGTAAATTGGTCATTACTACTGAAAGGTTATGTTAAGAACCTCTATGTAAGATTGATCATTTTGGGATGTTTGGAGTAATCTGAGTCTATATAAACGACTATGAGTGCTGACTGTATAAACGTGTGGACTTCACAGAATTCTATGCGGACAATGTTGCGTGCGTCTTGACTTGAGCTATTTAAGCACATAAAAAAAAGGAGTTACATTCGTCTATAGGCTATTGTAACTGCTAACCACCAGGCCAGGGCCGTATGCTTGTTTGCCATCAAAAAAAGAAAATAAAAAGGTAGTAAATTCATAATAATATGAATGCTGATGGTCGGCCGATATGCCATTTTAAACAATTTAATTTTACCAATCAGAACACTTCACCATAATACATCCACCAATCAGAACACTTCACCATAATACATCCACCAATCACAACACATATCGAAGTTAACCGGAACACTGGATTCTTTTTTGTTACTGTTTTAATAATTTAATTCCTTAAATTAAATTACTGTCCTATTGCTTTGTTGCCAAATTTTTTTTAAAATTTCGAAAAAGTTATTTACAAGAAGCTGATGTCTTTTTTTGATAAAAATGAGGTTATTGATGATGCTCAATGTGGTTTTAGGGAGTGTTTATCAACGGCTCACGCATTAATGAAAATAATGAAAGGTGTAGAAAATGAGATAGATAACAAATCTCCTGTAGGTGTGCTCCTTCTCGATATGTCTAATCTTATCAAGTCGTATTTGCTAAACCGTGTTCAAGCTACCCAGATAACATATTATGACAATAGAGAAAAGTGCTTTCAAGCTAAACTATCCATGTTTACAGAAAATAAAATCGGGGTACCTCAGGGCAGTATCCTAGGACCACTGTTTTTCCTAATTTACATCAATCAATTTTCTAAAGTAAATCCACAATTTAGCGCACTTTATGCAGATGATGCCTCTATCTTAATTTCAGGGGAAATACTGAACAGAACAGGATACGAATTAACAATAAATAAAACTCTAGAAAGAATTGTACATTGGCTATCCACTCTTAATCTTAAAATAAATTTGAAAAAAAAACAAATACATACAATTCAGACCTTAGAGTCTGACTAGCCAAATAATGTTGACAGATATTTCCTTGTTGTATCACCAATTGTCTATGATTTAAAAAAAAGCTAAAAGTCTGTTGTCAATTTATGTCATTATTTCAAATTGTTCACGGTTTATAACGGGTTTATTTTAAATAATATTAAAAATAACTGAGCCGAGTGGTCCGCAAACTATTATTTAGCTCGTAAATAATTACGACGATGTGCGAAGTTGACGTGAAGCGTGTTGTATGTTGTATAACGAAAAACTGCAATGTTTACAAGTCGTCAACAATTTTGTAGGTTGGAGCTCTATTAATATTTTGATACTTTAAGTACTAGTTCTAACATTTGCCTATAACTTTGATTAAGTACGTGAATTTATTAATACCTGAATCTCATAAACAGGACAAGTGTGTAAAGAAACGGATAAACTAGAAGTTCTGGAAAATATCAATACAATCAAAACATTGGATCCTAAGAAGTTACTTACTGAAAACCAATATTTAGGAGAAATCTGTGGACTGACTGGTCAGTAGTAATTTTATGTAAAAAAAATATATTTTCGCGAAACATGTCTATACATTACGTAAACAAACTAAAACCATCCCTTAAAACAAGTGAATAGGGAACTCAAGTACATAGTTATTAGATTGTTTTTACTTGCTTCTGAGCATGTTTTGGGGAATTAAATTTCTGAATGTATTTCTCTTGTTGCAGTCGGTTAAAGATCTTTCTAACACCCTGTGAAGCTTAAACCTACCTACCTACCTACCTTATTACCTGTGCACAGAAGTCAAAAGTATTTTCTAGTATCAAAACTATTATTCCTGCTACACAAGGTGTGACCAGCTCATGATTTTTTGAATTTCCCGCCAAATATTTATGGTAATATTTCAATAGTCAGACTCTACCAAGCTGAAACCAATTCAGCTAAATATTAATTATGAAGGCATCCAAATTGAAGAAGTAACGTTTTACAAATTTCTAGGTGTCATAATCGATACTCACCTGAATTGGAAAGAACATATTGACGTTGTTAACAGTAAAATTAGGAGATTTTGTTACGGACTGCAAGTCCTCGTAAGCGTAGCGAGCAGAAAAACAGCTATGTCAGCATACTATGGCTATGTGTATTCCATCCTAAACTATGGTATAATTTACTGGGGAAATTCTGTAGATGTGCCGTCAACTTTCATCCTAAAAAAAATATGTGTTAAAATTATCTTTGGTTTGAGTATTGATGCGCCATGTCGGGATGTTTTTATAAATCAAGGTTTGATGACTGTTACTGGTATTTATATTTTGCAATGCTGTATTTTTATTAAAAACAACCCCTCGGAATTCCATATCAAACAAACAAATAGACCTGTTAGAAGTAAGTATTTGCTAAATTTACAAATTCCGGACTGGACGTTAACAATGGTGTGTAAAGGGATGTATTATAATAGCATTAAAATATACAATCATCTGCCTCACTACATCAAAAAAATTACAGGAACTAAATTTAAAATGTCGTTGAAGAAACTACTCATATGTAATAGTTTTCATAATTTAAAAGAATATTTTGAATTTAAGTTTAACAAATAATATGTTATAATACTAAATTGATTTAGTACATGTAAAACTGTTTATCATCTACATAGACTCTATTATCAAGTACATAGGTACTTGTTGTAGTTTACTTATATTGTAAATGAAATTATTGCATACTCTGTTGGGTAGATTATGTGTTCTTAACATTTTTGTAACATCTTCACCACTGTGAATGTACCATAATCTTGCAATAAAGACGATTTTTCATTTTTCATTTCCATTTTCATTTTCATTCATTAGTAAAACATTTTATCCAATTAAGTTTAGTATCAAGAAACCAAAAAACAGCAATGTTAAAATCGAACAATCACGAAACTCAATTCATTTCTCAAAATATGAGGTGCTCCTTTAGCAATCATTGAATCAAGAGCATTGATCATTGAAAAAAGATTAAAATCTCTTTGAAGCGCATCAAAGCGCTAATTATACGGTCGTCTGTGGCATTTGTTCGCGGTGTTTGTATTTTGTATCTGTGTCAAAGCAGTTAAAAAAAATAAAAAGACCGTCAAGTTAAACCATATTTTTTTCACCAATTTGTCATTGTGAAATCAAGAAATAAATAAAACCGTTTCACAAAGAATCGCATATTTACCATAATGCTTATATAGCTCAAACAATGCAATGAAAGCAACGCTCATACCCATCTGACACGGTGTCGCCACGAGAACCGTCAATTCAATTGCGTCATACAGAAAGTAGTAGCGCAAGGAGTGTAAATTACCTATACCTATCAACAGAAATCTACTAGCCGTAAACAATAAGCAGCAGTTAATCGAAATATATAAGATCGTGAAGTTGCATTCTACAAGTACCTAAACGAGTTACGAGCGCATTTTGGCATCGCGAAAGTCTTCGTGAACATATTGTATGCGGAGTCGTTGGAAAAAAGTCAATGGCAGTTATGCTCCGTGCTTTGATAAACATTGCTCGCTCTCGCAGTATGTATGTGAATGTTTGAGTCCTACCACGTAACATTCGTTGGAAATAAGCACAATAACAAATTAGAGCACAGTTTAGCAAACCATCGACTGTTTGGATTATAGAGCTGAAACGTAGGCGCCGTAAAACCGTCGAACTTTGTCGGTAAATGCCGCCACCTAAAAATCTTACAAGAGCAAAACAGGGGCAGTAATTTAACTTTAAAACACGCTTTTACACGATCCAACTTCAATACAACTCCAATGCATTAACTACGCAATACAGCTAGCGCCCGTCTGAATCAGAAACATCCGAATTTGCTTGAAACTTGTTCCGATGCAACTCCAATACAACTTCAATATTGGTTAATTATTTATTGTGTATTGGAGTTATAATTGAGATAGATTGTGTTTTTAATGTATTGTTCATGTATTTTAAAATTAGACTACGACACCAGACCAGGTGTTTGTAAATCGTCAATAACAGTAACCAAACTACGAGTGAACATACTGGACCGAAGGCTAGCACTTAGTGGCTGAATAATTTTAAAATAATGGTTGATGGGTTTAATGAATAAAATTCGTAGAATTGAATTATTTTTGTTTGTTATTTAAAAAAAATATACATCTCTTATTTTTAATGTCTAATAATAATTTTAAAAATGTCTTATAACTCATAGTAAAAAAAAATACGTGTACCTTTTTATGTAAAAATCTGAAATAAAATATATTATTTACTTTGATTAAATTACTACCTTTTCTCAAGTAGCTACTCGTAAGGTGCATTCGTTTCGCAATCGGTTAACGATCGTTCTAATACCCTGTAAAGTTTTTTTTAATTATTTTATTTGTAACAGTGCATGCGTACAGGACATGTATAGGACCTCTATTCGACATAACAAACTGTGACACGTGGATATGACTTAAAAATTATCCAAAATAGTCTCACTAGCCACTATCAGAATGCTCATATGCTTATGCGCATGTGCTTTCTGTAATCAGGCGAAAACAGAAACAGTCTATCCTGTGACATTTTAAACAAACAATAAAATTAGAGTTCAAAATTATTGTATAGACGTCACGTAAAAAGTATCCCAGTTAAAATAATTGCTACGAGTATGTTAATATTTCTAATCAAAACGTGAAATGGTTTTTGTAGATTTCCGTACTGTATACGATTACTTAAAGCAATCTCTACTCAAGTCCACAATGATACCAACGAATTACATGCCATGCTCGCTTAATATAGCACTGTGTATTCCAAGCTGGACTAGCCATACGGCTTATGTACACAATGGACAATTACACTGTTTTCTAGCCTTATCTAAAATTGAAACCCGTATTATAGCCAAATACGTCCCATGGGTTAACGATGCCTTAAATGTAATAAGGCGCCAAAAACCAATGTAACCAGACAACTTCGTCCCGTCTGCGGTTAGGGTGACTGCATAGTGGGCAGTTGAAATTCTAAAGAAACCAAAAAACGGTGTAGTTTCTTGCCCTCTGTTTATTTGTGATTTCGGCTTCGCAAGCATTTTTTTTTTCAATGTAAATTCATATACAAACCTCAAACAATAAAACTTTTGTTGAACAACTTTTTAAAATAACTTGTGGTTTGATTTTTATAAGTACACTTTAAAGTTTATTCGAACACTAGCTTTTTCCCGCGGCTTCGCCCGCGTACTATAAGTACTCAAAAAGGTGGTTCTCCGTTAGACTGGTATGTTTGTATGTTCCACATTTTCCCCTTTTAGGGGTTGAATTTTCAAAAAACCTGAAACACGTGTTTACTCATTTATCGTTAGGAATACTCCTGTGAAGTTTCGAATAAAATAGTCTAACAAATTTTGTTTCGCCACACAAACTTTGGACCCCCATTTTATCCCCTTAGGGGGTGAATTTTTAAAAATCCTTTCTTAGTGCACCTCTAGACCTTAAAAAGAACATAAGTGCCAAATTTGGAATCTCTAGAATCAGCGGTTTGGGCTGTGCGTTGATATGTCAGTCAGTCAGTCAGGCAGTCAGTCAGTCAGTTTCTTCTTTTATATATTTAGATGCAATGTATTGCGAAATTGATTTTAATTGTAGGGTGACAAGACTGACAAGCAATGTCAATTAGACGGATTTTAACGTACATTGAAAATACGATTTAGTCTGTATGAAAAAGAGACAATATAAAGACAACATATTTTTAAAGTTGTTGAATAAAAGTTTTATTGTTTGAGGAGTAGAATCTACGTTTAAATTTATTGCTCTTATTACAGGCTGTATAACTAAAATAAAATGGCACACCTTATCACACCTATGTTACTTCGAAGACAATGCTATATTATTACACAATCGAGCTTGTCTCATCTTATCTTCATCATCTTAGGTGTCTATAAACTCTATAACAACGTTTCGCAGCCACAAGACTTGGCTCTTTACAAATATAATTATTCTTGTCTTATATCGAATCACAAAACATAAGGTCCTAACTTCTTTGCGCGTATAATATAAAAATAAAACATGAATAATACATTTTATTTAACCGAAACACAATGACAAAAATACAAAAGTAAGACTGCAAGTAAAACAACATCTTTGAAATATACCTGTAAAATTAGGTAGGTATACTTAAAATATTGCAAGAGAGGTACAAAACCTCGATAGCAAACAGCCTAAGGACTGAAGCCCGATGCAGACGAATACACATTAAAGCGAATTTATCATTTCATCGTGTTTTTATACTGAAACCTCAAAATTCATCACAAATATTATAATAAAGAATTGGAACCAGGTTTGATTATTTCAGTTTACAAAGATTGATGTGATGAGTTGCAAAGAAATATGTTTTTGGTTGAATGATACCTACTTTTATTATAAAAATGTATTTTAATATTTATGATTCGTTACGGACTGACTTGATTGTCCATACTTAGACACTGCTGCGAAATGCATATTTCTAGCAGTGCATATGTTTAATGTAATACTTAGATTAATTATTAATTATACTAGATATCCAATATGTAACAAAAATGCTGGTGGGTGAATATCAATTTTCATGTTTTGCACTTGTCTCGGCATTTTAACTTTTGAAATATGCAGTTAAAACAGTCAACTTTTTTTGTGGATAAAGATCAATCTAAAAAGCAATATATTCATCATTAAGAATGTCAGATTTTGGTACTTAAGGTATTAAAAAAAAATGTCAAACCTCAAAAACCTAAGCTCTTTGGCGCGTCCACCACCATGTTTTTATTAAATTCCCACGATTAAAAATACCCAGTTTCGGGGGAAAATATACTTCCTAATAGTCTTACCATTTAGGCTGAATGTTAAATTATTCATACATTTTACAATATATTTTTCTGGCCTATTAATCGAAAGTTATCATCTGACATATTTTGTCCCACCAAAAAAGACCTAATTTCTTTGGTGTACTTGTTCTGTCTTACATTATGTCATCTTGCTACCTACGCAATCCCTTAATAATAACCCGGCACCTTTCCAGTGACCTTATAACACCAAAGGAGTGTAAACCTGTGTGAAGTTTGAAGATTTTCCACCTGTAAGTGCCTAATTTCTTCGGGACTGAAATTTCAAGTCAAATGTGATTTGTATTTTTTTTTATAGCGCATGCGTATTACTGTTTTCTATACTTGTACTTGTAAAGCAAATCCATATGTTAAATAGTTACGTATAAAAAAAAATTGTATGCTTTTCTAACTTCGGTGGCGCTAATTTCTTCGCATTTATTTGGCATTAGGCCCCAAAGAAATTAGAATTAGTCCATTGAAATTAGATAATACTTAATTTTTTTTAATGCTTCATATTAACTTTTATTTGATCCAATTTTAATGATGTTTAGTATATATTAAATAAAGTTCTGCGTAAATTATTTTTTTCATAATAAAAATAAGAAAGTTTTACTCTATTTCATTGTAAATTTCGTCTATTTCATCGTATTTATGAAGGTTTCTTTTAATATTCTAAGATATAGAGAACAGTGAACTGTCAGAGACCAGACCAGACTGTCAGTGATCTGTCAATTTATGATCAGAAATCGTCATTTGATCCTTATGAAGCCACGATGAATCTTTAACTGATTCTTTGGAGAGTCGCCAAGATAATCAAGTACCTACGCATTACATTTTTAATGGGATGCATAATATTTGTTAAATCCTACATTTGAAGCTGTAAAATAAAAAATAGAGGTTTTTATAGAAAATTTACGACTGCTCCTATTTGGGGATACCGAGTGCGGAATATACAAAACTAGCGCGTTACAGCACGATCAGTAAGAGATGGAGATACCAGTGCTCGAGATCACACGTTGACCCCGGTGGAACTTGTTATATTTTCTTCAATTAATGCATAAGACTGAACACAATCATCACGCAGGCACGAATTTTGTCCTCTTAGCACGCGAGACGTTTCATGTACTCCAGTCGGTTGCATCCTTGATACAACCTACCCGTTTTTTGGTTGCAATTAATGTTGCCACCGTCCCACGATAAAAAAATATAACAAACCATCACCAGTATATAAAACTCGAACGAGCATCTCTTAATTATCTAATTTCTTTGGCATAATTCATAATTTCTTTGGTGCCATTCTGATTTATTTGGAAATGTAATTTTGAAACTGCTAAAACATAAAACTCCTACATCAACATTAAGGCAGAATTAGTTTAATGTATATAAATTTGAGTCCTTTATTAGGTATGTTGATCAAAATCGTAACACCATGAAAAAAAAATTGCGCCATAAAAATTAGAAAATTTCGAGCGAAAATTGATACTCACCCATATAAACCTGGGTGAAGTTAAAGTTTATCGAAAAAAAAATATATATCGCCGTTTGAGGATTTTCTGCCTGTAAGTGCCTAATTTCTTCGGGACTGAAATTTCAAGTCAAATATGATTTGTATTTTTTTATATTTTTATAGCGCATGCATGTTACGATTTACTATACCTGTACTTGTAATGGAAATCCATATGTTAAATAGTTAAACATTTAAAAAATATTTTGTGTGCGTTTCTAACTTCGTTGGCGCTAATTTCTTCGGATTTCTTTGGCATTAGGCCGCAAAGAAATTAGAATTAGTCCATTGAAATTAGATACTACCTAAGATTTTTTTTAATGTTTAAGAATAACTTGTCTTTGATTTAATTTTAATGATGTTAAGTGTATATTAAGTTAACTTCTCCATAAATTATTTTTGTTATAATAAAAATACGCAAGTTTTCCTCAATTACATCGTAAATTTCGTCTTATTCATCGTATTTATGAAGATTTCATTTAATATTATAAGATATTGACAACTATGCACTATAATTAATGGTCAGAGGCCGTCATTTGAGCCTGATGAAGCCACGATGAATCATTGAATGATTCTTTGGAAAATCGCCAAGACAGGCCAAGTAGATACGCATTGCAAATATTTAGAATGGTATAAATAATATTTTTTTATAATATTTATAATATAAATGTAGGATTATTTGAATCTGTAAAATACAATAAAAAGGTTTTTTTTACAGAAATTTTATGACTGGTATTTGGGGCTAATGAGTGCGGTTATGAATATACAAAACTAGCGTGATACAGCTGGATCAGTAAAATATGGAGATTCCAGTCCTCCAGATCCCACGTCGATCTCGGTGGAACGTTTTAATCTCTTCAAAGAATGCATAATACTGAGCACAAGCATCATGTAAGCACGGGTTTCGTTCTCTTGGCGCGTTTCATGTAATCTGTTGTATCCTCTATACAACCTACCCGTTTTTTTGGTGGCCATCATTTTCCTACCGTCCCACGGCAAATAAACACAATAAACCACCACTAGTATATAAAACTCGACCTAGCACTTCTTAATTATCTAATTTCTCTGGCATATTTTATAATTTCTTTGGTGCCATTCTAATTTCTTTGGAAATTTAATTTGTAAACTGCTAAAACATAAAACTCCCAGGATAAAATTAAGGCAGAATTCGTTTTATTTATATGAATTTGAGTCCTTCATTAGGTATGTTGCTCAATTTTGTAACATCCTGATAAAAAAATTGCGCCATAGAAATTAGAAAATTTCGAGCGAAAATTGATATTCACCCTGGTGATCCGTTTAAGAGCATAATTGGTATCGCATTCTAATTACGAAAAATCTAAATATATAAAAGAAGAAACTGACTGACTGACTGACTGACATATCAACGCGCAGCCCAAACCGCTGGTTCTAGAGATTCCAAATTTGGCATGTAGGTTCCTTATAAGGTCTAGGGATGCACTAAGAAAGGATTTTTCAAAATTCACTCCCTAAGGGGGTAAAATGGGGGTCCAAAGTTTGTATGGTGAATCAAGATTTGTTATACTATTTTATTCGAAACTTCACAGGAGTATTCCTAACGATAAATGAGTAAACACGTGTTTCAGGTATTTTGAAAATTCAACCCCTAAAAGGGGCAAATGTGGTCAAAAAGTCTGAAAATCAACATGGGTATCGTATTCTTTTTGAGTACTTATAGTACGCGGGCGAAGCCGCGGGAAAAGGCTAGTAAAAAATAAAAATTATGCGAAAAAAAAATTGTTTTTGTATTGAGGGTTTTGTATTGACCGGTAGGGACGATGGGTCGCATACAAAAAAAAAATTACGCAAAAAAAAATGCTTCTCCTATTTTTTCTTAGTCGAAATACGATACCAATTAAGTCGGATCACTAGTATTTTTGATACAATACCCTGTAAATACTAACGTAATATAAGTCTCGTAATATCAGTCTGTATGAGACTTATTAATTACTTGAAATGAAAAGCTTGTATTCTATTTATAACTACCAACTAATATTCAATTGGCCTTTAATTTGTTACATTTTAGTAAGCAAAACAAATTATCTTCATGCAAATATGTGGTACATTCAAAATAATACAAATTGGATCAGCACAAAAGGGTTAACGATGTCCATTTTAATTCATTCGCAATTCGTTTGAATTGCGAATTAGTATACATAGAGCGGTCATATTTCAGCGATATCGCCTCCGTGCCCGAACGTGCCGACCCAAGTTTTACCTTTATCATGTTCTGGTTTGTTTTGTTCATAATATCAGTTTAGATTTAAAACAAAGTTCGCGTTTCGGATACTGTACCTTCGGAATTTTCAACATAAACATGGCTTGCCAAGATACTGCACAGAAACCGCTATCTATATCTCTATAACCTCTCGTATACCTATACAGTTTACTTGATAACCTTGCTTCTTGGTATGGTACTCACTTAAATAATGCAGAGACGTTTTCAGAAATCCAAACTCCGAGAAATTTCTTGGTAATTCTTACTCAGTATTGTAATCAATCACTATTGATTCTATTGGCGCAGAAAAAGTGATTTAATATTTTCCTATCCTAACCTTACTTTTCATTGGCACTTATAAATACTTTTACTATGAATAATGACTTAAGTGGCGTAATGGGAAGTCAAAAATACTTGGTATAAAATTGGGACGATTTCAGTATCCTATTGAATTCAATGCTGTTCACGTTTTTAAGTAGGAATAAAAAATATATATCGAAAACTTAACAACATTTTGCCTTGGAATTCTTTGGGAAACGCCCAAACATGATTCCAAGATTTTTTTTATAATTACTTAGTCTACTAAGTGATTATAAAAAATCTTGGAATCACAGATGATGGAATGGTAGAGGTGATGATGTTGGTATTGGATGGTAGAGAGATTTACTTTTTTTTAAAGCATCTCCATAGCCCGTATTTTGACTGTTTGTCCCAGTGACTTTATTTCCTTGGGTATATTATATTCAACTTAATCCCGATGTAAGCCATTTCACAAGGTTTTTGACGTCACAACGATGTTGATGTTTAATGTGTGTTTTGTTAAAAATCTAAATCAACATTGTTGAAAACAAGATGTAAGCTCCATAAAAACAAGTGCTATTCACTTACTCCGAAAATGCCTTCTCTGAGGCTTAGATTTTAGGAGGTAACTTGACTCGTGTGTTACTTTTACATTAACTGGGAGGGAATTAACAAAAGAGGGCGGCGGCCCAACCTGCATGAGAATGGCGGGTTTACCAGTTTCCCTTGCAGATATATTCCATTTATCTTATCTTTATTTGATCCGATATGCAATAGTCTTGTTTCTAACAGAATAATAGATGTTGGATGCCAAATTGGTTAAAAAAAAAACAAAACAAGCATGATAAAAGTACGAAATTAGAGAACACATACTTAGTTACAATGACTTGACAGCTCGTGACTTGTTGGGACATGGTCATTATTTTAACATTTAGAATACAGATAATGTGAGGTCAATTTCCCCCCCGTTCCGGCTCCTACCTAGTTTAACAAATATCGCTTGCCATCCAGCGCGGAAATGCCGCTAGGCTTTTTGGGACGTTTGGACTGAGTGGGGGTCGAAGTGGGGTGTATTTTAGGTTTAAATTAGTAGTAGTAGATAGTTTTCATCATCATCATCAGCCTTTATCAGTCTACTGCTGGATATAGGCCTCTCCCATGGCACGCCACTGAGCTTTATCTTCAGCTCTCCTCTTCCAATCTGTACCCGCCACCTTACGGATATCGTCGCCCCACCTTGCTGCAGGGCACCAAGCACTGCGTGTGCTGTCATACGGTCTCATGAACAGCCATTGGTTCTTCGGCATATGTGGCCTGCCCACTGCCACTTCAGCTTGCTTATTCGCTGAGCTATGTCGGTAACCTTGGTTTTCTGATGAATAACCTCGTTCCGGATTCGATCCTTAAGAGAAACTCTGAGCACAGCTCTTTCCATAGCTCGCAAAGCAACCTTGAGCTGGCGGACACGTTGCACAGTGAGTGGCCACGTTTCAGCGTAGATAGGTTTAGTTAGTTATAAGTTGACATTCTTTCTATTTATTTATGTACCTATCTATTTGGAAATAAATGATTTTATTTCAGAACAGACTTTCGAACTAAGACTGTTTTCGAGATGAAATGTTTCAAACGAAATGTTTTCAATTCAGAAATCGCTGCCGATCAATCAGCTCTCAACAACTTGATTAATAAAACTTTATTGCCGTAACTAAGTCTGGAGCTGAGCATAAAAACGCCAATTAAATCTTGTCCCAACTCTAATGAAAACTCGTTAACGGATCAAAGCATATTTTATAGCTTGTGAGGAAGGTAAGAAACTGTGAGAAACTATAAAAAAATAGCAAGGATTTCTATTGGAAAAGGATGCGCCGAGTAGTGGTGTAACCTGGGAATAATTTCATAGCTAGGGAATAATGAAGAGCTTCGATATTAATGATGAAAATGTCCTCTCAGATATGTCCATCGGTAACGACATATGAAAACTAAGGTAATTCACAAATATTTTAATTCAATTCAATTCAAATCATTTATTTAGAATCAAGGATCCATAGATTGTTAGTACATACAGCTAGAGTAGATTTAAATAGTAAACGCTTTATATTAGATGTCTAAACTCTAACTATAACTGAAATGATCATATTGTTTAATACGATGTTACTGTGGTATTTATTATTAAATAGGTACATGCGACGCAATTGTTTATAATATTAAATAATATGCATAGTTATGTTCTGCTAATTAATGGTTATCGATTTTTTTATAATTTAAAAATTGCTCATTATAAGACCTGTGCAGGGAATATTTCTCAGACATGAGAATGGCAATAGCATTTGATTTCTGAGAATAGCAAATAACTATGTTACGAGCACTAGAAGACTTACTCGTAGAACTAATTAGCCGGCGCAGGAACTAAGCGATAATTTAGATAAGAGCGCTGTCGATTTCGCTTCGAACAAGATATTGTTTATCTCAGCCTTTCCTCGAAAGGTGAAAATTGGTTTCCATAGAAGAGCTGGATTGGAGACTGAGGCCAAACAAGTCCAGACCTGAAAATAACAGATTTATGGTTTTAATTTAAAACATTTTAAAAATGGACCTCTCGACTTTCTGAATACTAGTTTGTCTGGGCGGCTATAATATCATTTCATTAATATTAAACAGTGTTCCACCTCGAGGCACTTTTTACCTCCAATCCTTTCCAAATTTTTATAGCTTGACGATTATTAACATACAATAAAAGACATAAGAACTAACGTTAAATACTTACAATAATCTGAAAAGATCAAATATAATAATACATGACAAAAGGTAAACCTGTTGTCAGAAATACCGAGTAAGGGAGATAAATTGTAGTAAGCGGCACCAATCGCTTACAGCCCACTAGAGCTGTCATAACTTTATCTTGTTTGCATTATTTCACAGTTGGCTGATCGCTCGAATCTGCGTGCAAATGTGACATGAATATTTCATCATAGCGAATTTACAAACAAAAATGTTGCCACGGAAATGGAAATGGTAGTGTCATTGCCCCTTGACGTATTACGGGCATCACTCTTGTGGCGAGACGTGACCTCTACTCTGCGCTTCAACACAATCGAATGACAAGTTCTATCAAAATGGTCACGGCCACGAGTGAAAAGATGAAACTAAAAACTTTTCGTCACTTTTTCAGCTGGGGGCATCTACCTATTCCACTCATATTTTTTCGAACGGTTTTATGATAAGAGAAAAATACTTAAAATTTAATGATTTTAACATTTAATAAACTTAAATTAATTCAATACCTGAGTATGTACCGGGGTAGACCAAAAAAGAGATAGCAGGATAACCTGGAAGCATTTTGTATTGACTTGTGGCCCTTGTGGGTCAGAACACCTAAGCCGAAGTGGTAAAAGAGGGGAGGCCTTTGCTCAGCATTGGAAGAATAAACCTCAGGAAGAATTACTACTCATAACGTAGAAGGAAATACAATAGGTAAGTACTCAAGTAAAAAAAAAATCCTTTATCCACAACAACACACCATTAAACTTACGTTCATATTTTTGATATAACGAAAAATTAAAAATGAAAGAACATGAACAAAAACAGGACTTGTATCCACATTTCTTGAAAGAAACCAATCGCATCGAAGTCCGTTCGGATTTTACAAAAATATCCGAAATAGTCTTCCTTTTAAATTTATTATACCCTGCTTCTTGATTTATAGACTTTCTTCACTGCGGCACTGAACCACCCGTGGGACACTCGATATTATCTCTGACAAGATTTTGGTACTATACTATGTTATATATGATTCAATTCTTCTTTAATTTAATGATAAAAACAGATTATCATTATATAAGTACAGTTTCTTGTTAAAATTTCATATTTTGTTTTATGCAAACACTTAAATATTAATGGGAAGTTACATATAATACATATTTGAATTTAAGATCTTAAACGATATCCAAACGTGCCAAAATAAACTCAGTGAGCTATTTTTGAGTTTAAGGCACTACTTTGAGCATTTTTGAGAATTTATTTTTCAAATGAATAGATGGGAACATTACAGATAGTAGATAGATAAGCGGGCTAAAATACCACCTTGATACATCTTCAATGTCAAGATAATAAGAGAGTATCAACATCATTCAAAGGTTGTCGGGAAGAGATCGCTTTTTAGCGATAAGACCGCGAATTGTTTTACCTCTGATTATTCTGTTTGTATTTAACTTGTATTTTATGTGTTTCTTTATTTTGAGGTGTGCAATAAAGAGTATTTATGTTACGTTATGTTATCATTAAACCGGTTTATTCGACGACCAGCAAGTCAGCTGGCCTGCTGGCGGTGTGCTGCCGATGCCATGTAAACAAAGGCACACAGGTATCGTGCGTCGAAATTAACCGGTTTTGTTGTACTAAACCGGTTAACCTGAGATTTTTTTTACGGTAATATTCCTCCAAAACCGGTTTAAAAACAACAGTTTAACAAATGGGTTTGCGCCAAGTAGGTACATGATAACGGTTTGGAAATTCAAACGGTATCCAAGCCTTGTTGTATTTTGCTAAAAAGTGTCGTTTCTAAACCGTATACGCTCTCTAAGGATTCCTATATACCCATACATATTACTAATTCTTGAATTTTTCATTTAAGATTGTGCCTGATACATAAGTTTCTAAATAAATGTACCTATATAATATCTAACATTTATTTCTACTTTTATGATTTTATTGTATAGACACCTAAGTCCAATAAAATAGAAATTCATTTATGTTACTCAATACTTTGATAGAACAAGCAAAATGCTGCGTCAGGCAAAATCCTTCTCAAATTTTAGAATGGACGGATTCACGCCAGGATTGCCGCGCGATATTGGCCAATGAAGCGTAACACAGCCGTCAAAGGCGGCTTTAATTGCAGCCGGCTTACCCACGGCGATTAAGATTAAAAATAAATTAGGCCTGTTTTGACGGATCTACGATTACCATACTGATTAGCTTTCAGACGGAGCCACTAGAGCTACGGAGCTAGCCACGTTAGATATGAGGATATGACACAAAGGGACAATGAGAACGACGACACCTCTCTTGTTAGGTTGCCATACTATGCTTATTTATAAATAAATAAATATTATTGGACATTCTTACACAAATCGACCTAGTCCCACAGTAAGCTGAATAAGGCTTGTGTTATGGGTACTAGACGACGATATATATAATAGATAGATATGAATAAATACTTAGGATACATAGAAAACATCCATAACTCAGAAACAAATATCTGTGATAAACACACAATAGGTCTGGACATCAGGCAGCTTTACATTGGTGGAGGTAAAAGAATGCAAACCACTTTACGAATACAAATCCCAGAGTTCTGGTTGTGATGTAGTAAGGTAAATGTACGTTTCCACGAACGCTTAAGACTTGGATGTACGTTTCATTTTTTAATAAGGTCTGGCATTTTCATACGATTATTGTCAATACTACAATGGTAACTAAGATACATTTGTAATCATTTTATTGTACTTAGAAATTATTCGTATGGATAGAAATATTTCAATAATATTTTTAAAGTTTTTTAGACCGCTTACTTTGATTTGTACCATTAAGCGAACGAAGAAACGTGATTTGCATATAATACCAAAACCGGTGACCACTTTACCGAACTAGAATAAAAATGTATAGATATATGGTGTTGAGCGATTCTCAACTTTTATCTCACTGTTTAGATAATAGTATCTAGCTGCGCTAAATTTGCGTCTTCAGTCATTACTGAAATACTTCATGCAAAACAAAAATAACCTTCTTTTTGTAATCAGTTAAAATACCTTATCATTAATTTTTTGACAAAACAACTTCAACATAAAAATATTCTATTTTTCTGGAGTACTCAACTATATATTTATTCTATAGTATTTAAAATTTCATCGACAAACAAAATATAAATTAACATCATTATCGTTTTTTTGCGATAATGCTAAATATACTAGTGTGAAACGTAATAGAAGTTTTTAATATGAATTTTAAAGTTTAATTTTATTTAAAATATAAAAAACATAATTTAATATTTAATCTTATTAATATAAAATATTTCTTCATACAAACCAGGCCATCATAAGCAGTTCCAGGAACATGTTTAAATGTTTAGAAGCGCAGGCCTTTATAAAAAGGCAGAAAAAATAATACATTTGAATGTCGACCTAGCTGTGAGAGAAACAAGAATGATATTCTAATGTCTATTGAATAGAAACGAGGCCACGGCAGATTATAATTCGATAGCAGAGAATATGAGCACGATTTACCGAACGCGCGTTCGGTAAATAAACCATGGAAAACATGTGGAACCTAATACGCGAATAAATTTCCAAAATAGGACCTGAATTGCAACAATTGTGTTATAATCACAAATCTAACATTGAAACAAATAATTAAAAGGATTACGAATCCGTTTATGTATTTGGTTTTTACTAATATTGTCGTAAAATAACTATAAACTCTTATTTAAAATTGCTTTGCCAAAAGGCTTATTTTGAACTCAAAAAGTCACAAAACTACAATATTTCAAATGCGGATTTACTATAGTCTTTGCTGTTTACAGATGTTCGGTAAACGCTCATAAAATTACAAATACTTTTCATTATTTGAAAAGTCAAAAAGTTTATATTAATAGTTAATAATAAACCAGTAAAAAAATAATTTCAAAAACATACGCTTTTCCTGATTCCGTACGCTGTTCGGTTAAACCATCCAGTCAAAACGTTAGGTCACATATCACCGGATTCACATTTAACTTAAATTCTGAGAATATTAATGCACTATATGCCCTTAAAATACTAAAATACATAAGCTTATTAAATAACAACACTCTAAATCCAAAATTTGGAACCCGTTTCGTTTTAAACGATTCTATGATCTTAAGAAGTGTACGCGATTTCTTAACGATTTTGTTAAGGCCGCCCATACAAAGTGGCACTCGACCGACTAGATCCGTTGTCACGTCACAACTGAGCCCCAAATTGGCCGTCTCTGACGTGTATTCGCAGGGGTAGGTATTTAGCTCACAGAAAAAAATATCACAACGTAGTATCTGCTGTAACTAGTCGACTTATAGCTTAAAATGGAATATATTCGGCGAAACGGCGCGTTCGCTGAAGCGTACATTTACCTTATTATGAGAAATGATATAAATAATTAGATTATATCATTGCCAAAAGTTTCTGTTGGGGCAATGTAGTCCAAAACGACGTATAATGTAATTCATAGTTTGTCGCTACTGTTTTTGTTTCCAAAAACGCACTGATTTTTGGGCTTATATTAAAATATAGGCCCCGTCCTCTATAAAGACAACTTCGGCAGTTTTTACCTATTTTTGTATCACTTTTTTCCAACTGAAAAATTTTGCTTGTCTGTCACTCTGACCTCCACCTATTAAAAGCTGACAGATGCCCGGATCTAGCAATAAGGATAGTATTGCAATCTTGCTAGACGGGTTTCATTGCTCTTATTATTGTATCGTATCTGACGTGACCAGCTCTTAGTCCATTAAGAGGGGTTACCCTTTTACCTGTACAGGAACAAGTAATTTTTTTATAACCAATTTCAAATTACAAGTACATGGTGTAACAAAAACATTGGTGATCCGTTTAAGGGAATAATTGGTATCGTATTGCGACTAATAAAAAGTAGGAGAAAAAAATATTTTTTTTATGGGACACGTCAACAAAGCCGGCCACACTCCACACAAAATAAAATAAAATAGATAAAAATAGTAGTTTATGTAACTGTTACGTAATAAGGGTCCTTAAAGTGTGGTTTTATGAAATGAGCCGCAGGCGAATTTCATAATAAGATCACACGAGTGTTTTAAGGCCTAATTACGTACAGTTGCATACACTGCTTTATCTACACTCATATTATTTATCCAAAATGCCGTATTCGGAAACCATAGAATGGCCACCATTGCACCGCCATGGCCAATTCGATTGTGTCGGGGAGGCGCGTGTCGGGCTGTCGGCGGATGCGCGGGAGGGTGCAGGTGTACATTATGTTATCAAAACTCATAGCACATCAATATTTGAGCATGAAAAGTTAAAATTACGTTACTGCCACAGATAAAAAGCTTATCATAGTAAAATCGGTCGTGGTAATGCTAGCCATTGCATACCGTTTTCCAGACGTTTTAAAAAACTTACAATATGAGTGTAGATAAAATATTTTTTTTATGGGACACGTCAACAAAGCCGGCCACACTCCATACAAAATAAAATAAAATAGAGAAAAAAATATATTTTTCTAGCTTTTTCATAATTGAAATACGATAGCAATAATTATGCCCTTAAACGGATCACCAATATTTTTGTTACACCCTGTATACAGGGGACCAATGTTACTCTAAAACGTTACTCACTTGACCGTAGGAAACAACTCATCATCTGCTTTCCCACTACTACTACCCCAGAGAAGAAATGCCTACCTATCTATATCCAGTGACATGTAGCCATACAATAAAGTATACACTTTGTGCATACAATGTGGAACTAAGTAAGTAAAACTAACCTATTATGCATACACCGTGAGCCCTAATAACTAAAATGTCCTATAAACTTTTCGGGAATACGCCTACTTTCAGATTTAATACCAATTTTAAAAAAAAAACATTTTTTATCATAACTCGGCACAAAACGCCTTTTTGATGGCTTTGTTGCCACTATTGGGCATGTAGATGTAGATGTAGTGTAGGGACGCCCGGCCGGATTCAGGCGGGCTGTCGATCGCTGCTCGCGTGCATTCAGCCCGGTTCCCTGGAGTTGGAGCTGCAGGTTACTGTTCCGGCTGCGTTCCCACACTAGTCTCCTCGAGTCTTCTTGTCTTCCTGCAGAACAGAAGGACATCCCTAAGATTGATAACCTTTAGTTCGCATTCTTCTAGCTCATCTTATCCGAATACATTATATCGTGTTGCCGCGTACATAACGCATTCCGCTAGTAAATGCTTGCTCGTTTCCTCCTGACCGCAGTGCAGACAGGAGACATCCCTGCTAATGCCCATTACCTTGAGGTGTCTGTTGAGGATGTTGTTTCGATTCATAATACCGGTTAGCACTCTCAGACTTTTCTTACCTAGTTTTAGAAGATACCTGGCTATTGGGCATAGTTTACACGTCCTTATGGACAGATAAAGTGAACAAGGAACACTTTGCAGAAAGAAACTAAATTTTTACAAAAAAAAAGTAATTACCAATTTGTTTTAGGCGATCATACTCGTATTATTAATAACATTTACTTTTCATGTGCAAAAATTATTAAAAATATAGAAAAAAAATATATTTGGCGAAATTGACCTAATGTCGCATAATATTTTTTCCTTCTTTTGTTCTCAGAAATGCGTGGTTAAGATCTTTTGGGTCACTCGAGCCTACCGTGTACGAGTATATGTACTTACGGTAGTAATATTCGTACTTACGAATGTAGTAATAATAATTATGATCTCGGTTTACAACTTACCCAAATGAAAAAAATTGGTTAAATATTGACAATTTGCTCGACTCGAACGTTTATTTTTGTTGGATACCGGTAACTTTGGCACGATGCCGCATGCAATCACACAACTTTTGCAATACTTAAAATAATATGTTGTCACTTAACATACAAATAGTAGTCAATATTGTGATACTAGTTTATGTAACTGTTACGTAATAAGGGTGCCGGAGCCGTAGGCGAGTTTCTTACGTATAGTTGCATACACTGATATTATAAATGTATTTACAAACATATTATAAATATTTAATGACGTGATCGGAAACCATTAAAATGACCGCCATTGCACCGACATGGCCAACTGGATTGTGCGAGCGGCGGTCGGGGAGGAAGGCTGGATTTTCATTACGTTACCGATATCATATAAGATCAACAGAAAACTAATTGTTAATTCAACTGGAACCACCACTGTATTTATAGAACTTGTTTACAAAAGGCGCCGTTTAGTATTGAGTAACTTAAATAACTAAGCGCCATTGACATTACATTCGGAAAGTTTCGTAATTAGTCTAGAATTGGTCTGGAATTCAAAGCTAGCTCAAAGGCACACAAGACACTAAGTGGGACGAGAGTTTGGACAAGAAGGCAAGATCTAACGAAACACTACTCTATGTGGAGAGTGTATATCTCTCTGTTATACCTTTTCTAGGAAATTACGATCGTCAGGAGCAGAAGTAGTTAGTAGCAAATAAAGTTATAAGCTGGAGGATCCTCTTCGACCACAAAGTGAGACCGAAAGAGAAGGTAACTTAAGAGAAAGGGGGAAGTAACCAGGGCTTGTAACCGGTATTTTTCTCCATACTAAAATACCGGTTTTTTTTGTTCTTTCGTTTACCTACTATTTCATATTTAATCGAAAAATCTTACAATATAAAGTCATAACCTAAAAACAATACCAGTTCTACGTAAAAACCATAAAATATGTAAACATATTGGGTTATTTCGGGGCTTTTTGCGAAAACCTGTTACAAGCCCTGGAAGTGACGAATGTGAGTGAGACACCACCCCCCATTGTTATGTTCTCTATCTGACAGTTTTTCTAGTCACCTATGAACGATTGTTTTGCTCGGTAATAGGTTTCAACTGTGGTTAGGGAAATCCGGTGTCTGGTCCGTGACTTGACACGACTTTAGTTACAATAAACATTCACAAGATTATTCAAAATCCATGGCCCATTTGGCTCTTCTGGTACCGACTGTTTTTTTTTTAAATACCACGACGGTGGCAAACAAGCATACGGCCCACGTGATGGTAAGCAGCTACCGTAGCTTATGAACGCCTGCAACTCCAGAGGTATCACATGCGCGTTGCCGACCCTGTACAAAAAGTAGGATTCACTGTGTTGACGGCTAAAGGAACAAGAGGGTCCCTCGTCGTCAACACACTAGATCCACTTTGAGCTCTTTGGCAACCGTACTTACCGGCAGGAACACAACACTATGAGTAGGGTCGTGTGCTATTTGGCTGTGGTTTTCTGTAAGGTGGAACTACGGTCAGCTGCAGAGAAAAGGTACCACCGTGCCCTACAAACTTGTATGGCGGGTGGTACCTTTTCTCTGCAGCTGACTGTACTTCCCCAGACGGGCTCTGCTCCAGATTTGAGCGAGATGACATTCTAATTTTTTTTGACTGTATAAAATATTTAACCATGAGGTTGCATACGGCCCGCCTAATGGTGGACACCTGCAACTCTAGAGGTGTCACATGCGCGTTGCCGACGCTTTAATATAAATTAGGGTCTAATGTGAATTGACGAAAGGCTCCTCTGTCGTCAACACTATGAGGAGGTACTAGATCCGTTTTTTGTGAAAAACGGCATAAACAGCATCGTTTTTAGTAAAGTATAATCAATAAACAAGCGCAGCGAGTCAATTTCCTTAAAATAACGACCAAAATCGCAGAGTTATAAACTCGTGTTAATTACATCAAGATACAAGTTTGTACAGAGATAAACAAAACAGGATGAAAATATTTACTTAAGCTCGAACAAGCCAAAATGTTGTCAGAGTTCGACCGCCACGCATTCGACCTTCATGGATATGATGGTCACACTTATCGACGAAACATCTTGATGATAATATCTGTCTCTTATAATCGAGAAGTGTATAAAAGTGACGTTTGCTTTATCACGTGGTTAACCCCATCCAGCCTACGCTCGCTGACGAATAAATTCGGTAGACAATACAGGCTAATGAATAAAGTTGGTTGTTAACGAACCTAACTTCGGAATTTCCATTGAGAAGTGTTCATGCTTAACGAAAGTACGCATATTTCGGTTTTAATAGCAGGATGAGGAGCTTAAAGAATTTAATAATGTAACGATACTCTTAAGACTGCGACCTTACCCATCCCTTTATTGTAAATACCGTAGACATATAAATTAAGAAGACGTAATCCCACGAAGATAAAACTGTGATTCCATAATGAGCTGCGATCTCGTGCACACACACTCACTTTTGACGTTTGAACCAATCACCGCTCGTCCACGAAAATGTGTGCATGTCGCTGTCGCGCGTAAACACGTAGAAATCGGCTTATTATGGAGTCACAGTTTTGTCTTCACGGCGTTACGTCTTCTTATTTTATACGTCTATGGTAAATACCGATATATTTTTAACCATCCTCCTTTTTCTAAAATAATGACTCTGTGAGACATGCATGACTCTTACAAATTACAAAAGAAAATTATCCTTGCAATACTTAGTTATCTTCAATCCCGAGTATGTTAATTATTTACTAAACTAGACCGAATCAGGTGCCTAATTTACTGGGCGCGCATCTTTATCTCAGAACATTGCGATTCCATAAACCTTGTTAGCATCCTTAAGTTACATGTAAGTGAATACAAAATAATTTTGATTTTAAAATAACAAAAGTTCTTGTAGCTTCAAACGAAACTTATTGTGGACTCGATTATGAAGTTAACAATAAATGCGATTGTTAATTTACTTTAAATAGAGATTCTTGATAGATCTTTTTGATAGAGAAACACTTGTGACGAACTCAAAATATGCCACTCGATTAAATCTCAACAGATTTACCTCGTTACATTTTTTACGCTCTAAAAATACAGGATGAAAATTACTAGATAAAAAAAGGAATTAATTAAAGACAGAATGAGGAAGTTTGAAGGAGCAAAAGTCAATATTGGTGCGGTAGTTTGTGCCCAGTTACCGGGGCGTGTCTGACTGGAGCCTCCGGAAAACATACGGGGAGTTACATTGACAGACTTTTATAATTATACTTACTTGGCAATATTACAAGCCTAACTGTGTCTTATAAGAAAGAGCTGAAGATGTAACCACAACATTCAATAGGTACGTACTTCGATCTGCAAAATATTAATCAGATCTGTGAGTAACGAGCAACATAAGTCCTATAAGCAAACTTATTTTGCATGATTAATGTGTTCATTTCATTAAATCTCGAATTACCTATAGTAGGTAAGTAGACATTTTACTTTGGGTGCTCTTATATCTAAGTAATATTAAGGGGACCTACTACCTCGTACCACCATTTTATCGATATGTATTTCAATACTGTCGTTTTTCCGAAGGCCAGCACTAAGTTTATTGTTCAAGACATAAATGAAATTAATCACTTACATAGGCTGCTATTTATATATCCGGAAACCGGGATTACAATCTTCTTAAATAGCATATTTGACCTCCATGGTAAAATTTGAACTTTTTTAAGTACTGGCCGGTATATTTTTTCTTTCTTATTAACGCTCGTGTTTTGTTTTTGACGGGTTTTAAATGTCATCTCGCAGCAAGAATGGAACTCACTCGTGAAAATATTCGTGCTATGATTTATTATGATTTTCGGCGTGGTTTAACGCAACAACAGTGCATAGATCAACTAACTTCAACTTTTGGTGATGAAGCCCCATCTAAAACTACTGTGTATCACTGGTTTAGTGAGTTCAATCGTGGACGTAGTATGCTTACGGACGAAGTTAAGACAGGTCGCCCGAAATCGGTCGTTGTACAACAAAATATCGAGGCTGTGCGAAAACTTATAATGGACGACCGACATGTTACGTACCGCGAGATAGAGGCGACTCTGGGTATTTCTATGACCAGCATTAATAGCATATTACATAATTATTTGGCTGTAAAAAAAAATTGTTCGCGTTGGATACCCCACAACTTAACAAAAGAGCAAAAAGATGCTCGCGTCGAATGGTGCAATAAAATGTTAAAAAAATATAACCGTGGTGACTCAAAAGCCGTTTATAACATCTATACAGGTGACGAATCCTGGATCTATGCATACGATCCCGAAACGAAGCAACAATCAACGGTATGGGTGTTCAAAATGAGCCGAACCCTACGAAAGTTACTCGTGCAAAAAGTACATTGAAACAAATGGTGGCCTGCTTCTTCGGTATTAATGGCCATGTAGCTACAGTGCCACTAGAAAACCGTAGAACGGTTAATTCAGAGTGGTACACGACCATTTGCTTACCGGAAGTATTTGAACAAATTCGTAAAACTAACCAGCGACGAAGAATCATTCTTCATCATGACAATGCCAGCTGTCATACGTCACGCGAAACAACTCTATTTTTGGAGGGTCAAAATGTGGAATTAACGGGTCATCCGCCGTACAGCCCTGACTTGGCACCCAACGATTTTTATTTATTTCCAAATATAAAGAATAAATTACGCGGTCAACGATTTTCGACCGCTGAAGATGCTGTCGACGCATTCAAACAACACGTTATGGAGGTACCTCAGGCGGAGTGGCAGAAGTGCTTTAAAAATTGGTTCACGCGAATGCAAAAGTGCATAGATCATCAAGGGGAATACTTTGAAAAACAATAAAACCATTTTCAGCCGTGTACGTTTGTTTGTTTTTTTGTTTCCGGATATATAAGTAGCAACCTATCTAATGAATTTTACACAAAAATACTATTGTCTCTCAAGTTACGTCATAAGTTACTTGCATTATTAAAACATACTTAAAACTACTTGATCCGATTTTCATACATGCTAACATTTTATTTCCCTAACATTGCGTATGAGGCAGCCGTCGTTCGTATTTTACTAAACTTATTTCTCTATACTTGCCCAAGCCATGTTCGTCGGTAGAAGCGGACGTCCGTTACCGGTGTCAGTGGGCAAAATTCCAGAGGACCTGTAGTCCACGACGTGCAATTCATTCTAGTTTAAAATGGGTTACTCCATTTCTCGCTGACTACGCGTCTCCTGACAACTCCCCCAGCCCGGTTTGTTTTTGTTGCCCCGATATCGAACGCGTCTTACACTTTTGTTCACAGTTACGTTGCTCCGTGATTTATTTTGGAAGGCGATCAAATTATTGAACGGGGTACATTCTACCAGGGATTTGACGTAGTAATTTTAGGAAGGAGTAAGTAGTTTTATGTGTCCTAAATATTGTTCGCAGTACTTAACTGTATTTTATCTAGATAAGTATTAAAACTGATATTAATTAATTGATTGATATGATTACGTTACAGTCTACGAAAGAAAACATACCAGGTGAATTTAGTAAAGGGCTTAAAGGTAAGTAAAGGTAACCTATCGTTATCGCTTTACAAGTTTTGTCAGTATTTTAATTACATCCAGAGATATCGTGAACAGTGAATTTATCGCAGCGATATGAAGTGTTTCAAGATTTTGCCTGAGCCTAGGTAGTAATCACAAAATTTCAACTGCATTCACGTTTCACTTAATTGACCTAGGTTTTAGAACCGTACACAAACTTCGCACAAGTTCTAGTTTAATCATGGACTACCTACGTCCACCTAGTAGTTTAATATACCTACTATTAAAAACTAGTTTACTCCATACATGAGAAGCCAATTGTCACATTGTGAATAAGATACGGGGATCTGTTTGATATTAAAAAACTTTCAGAGTATTACTTTGAAAACTAAAGAGCAGACCAATTTTGAAGTGATTCTTGGATAAGTGGCATTATTAAAAGTGTCTACTGCGCGAACGTCGACAACGTGCCGCTTTAGCTGGGTACATTCGTTAAAACTTTTTAAGATATATTTTTATGGTGCAATATACACGGTGCCCGTGAGGAAACGGAAAGATTTTAACAGTATATCTAGATCGTATTTAGAGACCAAAATATCATGTAAACTTTTTTGAAATTCGCCTAGTTTCAGAGTTAATACCAATTAAGTAATAAAAAATATTTTTTTATCGTGTTTCAGTGCAAAACCCCTTTTTGATGGCAATGTCGCCAATATGAGGTTTAGTCTATTGACCTTGGTCCTTCGTCCTTATTGATCAAAGTGACATGACAAGGAACACTTTGAATAAACTAGTTTTTACGAAAAAATAATGTACCAATTAATCCATCATTTTTCCAAGAACATTTTACTTATTCTGTATAAAAACATTAAAAAAGTCGAAAAATAAACAAAAACTATTTTTTTTTGGCGTGAATGACCTCAGGAATGCGTGGTTAAATTTGTTCCGTTTCTCCGCGGGCACCTTGTACAATAAGGATACGTTTATTTAACAAGGGGACCCACGTTCGTGTCAACGACTTAAACCGCTCAACATTTTTTGAATATAATAAATAGCGCAATCATTGGACCATTTGCCTTACAAAAGGTGGAGTAGAAAATGTTTTAATGGTTTTTGGTAGGCTATAGGGTGGTTATTAAAATACTAGATTTGAGACCTTGAGAACGTATGAAGAAGATAAAATTGTCAAAGTTTTGTGCTTCGAGATAAGGAAATGAAGTATCTACCACAGTTTTGTCATCTTCTAATGATTCTTTTAAAAGATATTCAAAAGTTGAATTCACCCCTAGAGCGCTTATAGAGGGGGTGAAAGTAGTAAGTATGATATTTTAATAATAAGTTGACAATTATATGAAGTTTAAAAAAATATATATTTTTAAGCACTTTCTCAAAAAAACAATTTTTTTTCTATGAAAGCGTATAATTTTTTTGTCAAATCTAAATTCATTATACCCGAATTGATCGATAGGTATACCTGACAACGCCTATTAGTATTTTATGATGAGTAATAGAATATTGATTTTGTGTGTCAGACTTACTACTTTCACCCCCTCTATAAGCGCTATAGGGGTGAATTCAACTTTTGAATATCTTTTAAAAGAATCATTAAAAGGTGGCCAAAATGTGGTAGAGACTTCATTTCCTTATCTCGAAGCACAAAACTTTGAAGCTAATAAATAAAATTTTCATGATATAAGAAAATATACACTTTTTCACCCCCTGTATCTTTATACCTGTATGGAAATATTGTAGACAATTTTATCTTCTTCATACGTTCCATAGACATTTTAGGCATACTGATAACCGTTTAAGCGCCAAGGTTCAAAAACGGACTTTTGGCATCTTTAAACCAAGATGGCGGCCGCCCCCCCCCCCCCCCCTCAAGGTCTTAAATTTAGGTTTTTAATTACCAGCCTATAGCCTACCAATAACCATTAAAACATTTTCTACTCCACCTTTTGTAAGGCAATATATGGAGATGATTCCCCAATGATTGGATTAAAATGCGTTATAAACAAAAATTAGGTACTTATGTTGACTTGATGGCTTGCAACAATGAATTTTTACTCTAACATAGGTACTAGCCCAAAAAATATTTCAAAATGTATTTCATAACCTAGCAAATGTTCTGTTATGTTTATGGCCTGTTTCACAATCTCCAGTTAAAGCATATTTCTGTCAGATAAATGTTTGCTGTCCTTTTCTTTTATATGACTGGAGAAAAGGATAGCAATAATTTTAACTGGCAGATAAGTTTATCTGGAGATTGTGAAACAGGCCCTTAGGTATGTATATTTACTATCATCTCTTTTTTAGAAAATAACAGTCTTTTTTTTTTTTTTTTAATACTACGACGGTGGCAAACAAGCATACGGCCCACCTGATGGTAAGCAGTTACCGTAGCCTATGGACGCCTGCAACCCCAGAGGATTCACATGCGCGTTGCCTACCCTTTAGGTACCTATTCACTCCTTTTTTGAAGTCTGTCTCTCTCTCACGCGTGTTTGTCTCTTTCGCACACGGGTGACGGGAGCTCATTAGCACGTGCGCATCTCTTGCTTGCTGGTGCGCGAATAGAGACAAGATGAGTGAAATCACTCATTTTAAGTGCTTCACTTTTGGCGCGTACATAATCAATCTGTAATTATTATATATCATAGGTTTTCAAGGTATTTAATTTACATAATTATTGGCTTCTACCGCCGATTAAAAGTTGGATTCATACACGAATATTTTTAGACATTATTAACGATTGATTAATGTTTAAATGAATTACAATGGGTTTAATTTTGCATTCCCGTTAATTCAAAAATGTGGTTTTATGTACAGTACATTGTGCACAGATAAAACTTGTAGGTACCCACTATTGTATGTCATGATCATGATAATGAAGTACAAAAGCGGTACAATTAACACACTCGCATAATTACGTTTAACGAATTGTGAAGCATAAAACGACTCGTCGGTCGTTATTTCGGATTTATTTTCGTTTTATTGCAATTGTGAATTCGGTTAACCAATGTAAATTAACCAGTATTGTAATAGTATTAAATGCTTTTGAATGAGCTGCTTACTGATTAAGAAATTGAGGTTTTCTGCAATAGGTACCTACATATTGGAATATTGTATGTGAGACTGAAGAACAAATCAAATTATTTTTAATAAATATTTTGATTTGTTTATTTTAAGTAGACACACTACTATATAAATCATAAACTTATATAGATGTCATATACAAAGGAAAAAGTGACCTAGGCCTCCGGTGCCCAGGGCTGGGATCGAACCAGCGTCTTCTGCATTCGCGGCAGACGCCTTTACCACTTGGCCACCCGGGTCACAGCTGCACCGGTCGAATTTTCCCGTGTATATGCAATCTTTTGTAAATGCTCAGGCGCATTTTAGCCAATCATCTAAGGTAGAACATTATGAGTCCGTACCTCCAATCCGAACTCGTAGGAGTTCATTGAAAGCGAGAGAGATGGCGCTGCCCTCAGTACAACTGAAGAACAAATCAAATTATTTCCTTTGTTCAAATTATTCAAATTATTTTATTTTTCCTTTGTATATGACATCTATATAAGTTTATGATTTATATAGTAGTGTGTCTACTTAAAATAAACAAATCAAAATATTTATTAAAAATAATTTGATTTGTTCTTCAGTTGTACTGAGGGCAGCGCCATCTCTCTCGCTTTCAATGAACTCCTACGAGTTCGGATTGGAGGTACGGACTCATAATGTTCTACCTTAGATGATTGGCTAAAATGCGCCTGAGCATTTACAAAAGATTGCATATACACGGGAAAATTCGACCGGTGCAGCTGTGACCCGGGTGGCCAAGTGGTAAAGGCGTCTGCCGCAGTGGCGTAGTGAGTAGTGGGGCAGCCAGGGCACGTGCCCTGGGCGCAATCAAGAGGGGGGCGCAAAAAACTAAGTATTGAAAAATAATTCCATCCAAATCGGCAAACAAGGCGAAAAAAATTTAAAAAAAAAACATCATTGATTTCATTATTATCATACATTTCTTTCTGAATATACTGCAAATTAATGTATAATACCCACTATACCTAGGTACATACAATTAGCAAAATTTGTAAACCTAAATATTTTGACGTAAAATTTTGATTCTTATTATTTAGTGAAATGATACTATAACTTATGCGATTATTTTCGTGAGTAATGGTAGTTGAGCTTAAAAAGACACAACTATTAAACAATTAGCAACATGTAGATTTTTACATAAATACATACATTTTCTTAAACATCAATCGATTCTATTTCCCGTGACATTCAAATTTCAAATATCGTCAAAATTGAAAAATTAAATAATCCCCAAAATCTGAAAAAATCTGATTATTTGTTTTTTGACGAAGTTGCGTACGGCGCTCGAGGTCACAAACTTGGATTATTTATTGGGCCAACATCACAAACAAGTCTGCAAAAAAATCTTACCAGATTTGACACACACGATGATTGTATAAAGTTACTGGATCAATACCCAATCTATGAATGAATTCATTGATAAATTGGGTATGCAATTATAAACCGAATGTACCTGACGTAACTTTATAGAAGAAATATATTTAAATGCTCATTGCGTAATAATATCGGTGCTATCTCTGCGTACCAAATTGGTGGTTGCGTCCGGAAAACGAAGAGTTCCGTTCCGTACATCACTCAATTTTAATAATGTTTTTTTTCGGTGTACTGCCATTTCACCGAAAATTCTTTCGTCCAATTTCATTTTTCAAATAACTTATAGCATAACGTTTAGTTAGCATACCAACGTTTACCAAATTAATGTTTTGTATAGTTTTATTTGGCCGGATTTTTTATTTGGCATAGGTTAGGTTAGTATGCCAAATAAAAATATGCAAAAAATAGGTATGCGAAACGATATTTTGCCATCTGATGATTCTGCCAAATGATACAATGGGAACATTTGTTTAGGAAGTGATAGTTTTCCATACAATTTTCGGCCACATATAAGTAATTACAAATTTTCCGCATGCGGTAGTGACCGCTAAAACTTGTTTAATAATTCTGAAAAAAATACGTCCATCATCTTTCATACCAAATAACACAATGGGAGTGCCTCGAAAAATACATATAATAAAATTGATAAATATGAAAAAAACTATTTATGTCACTAGCACTTGCGGGAAAATTGTAATTCTTCAATTAAGAGTTAAAAAAAACTTTTGTTTAGTATAGGCTAGTAGACAAATTAGCGTCTGCTTTCGACAAAGTCAATAAAAAAAAACAGTATTTTTTTGGGTTTTACGATGCACCAAGTGGCACGTTTCTAAGGGAAATTAATTTCAGAAATTCCTTGGGATTTCCATATGTATACAAAATTTTTGCTAAATCGGTCCAGTAGCTTATGAGGAAATTGAATCTGTAACAGACGGACAGGAATCCTAAAAATCATCAGCCGACTATATGGTGGTGAAAATAGCATCAGCTATTTAGCATTATGGCAAAATAGCATGAACTCCGTATGTTCATATGACCAGCGATGGTATTTTCACCGCGATACAGTCGGTTGTCAATTTTTCATGTATATAAAAGCATCAAAATTATCATCTGATAAATTTTCCATGGGCCTCATAAGAAGGCTCAAAGTCACCCAAAGGGCAATGGAGAGGGCTATGCTTGGAGTCTCTCTGCGTGATCGCATCAGAAATGAGGTCATCCGCAGCAGAACCAAAGTAACCGCAAACCACAGCCAAATAGCATTAGACCCTACTCATAGTGTTGTGTTCCTGCTGGTGAGTAAGGTTGCCAAAGAGCTCAAAGAGGACCCAGTGTGTTGACGATGAGGGACCCTCTTGTTCCTTTAGCCGTCAACACAGTGAATCCTCCTTTTTGTAAAGGGTCGGCAACGCGCATGTGACTCCTGTGGAGTTACAGGCGTCCATAGGTTACGGTAGCTGCTTACCATCAGGCAGACCGTATGCTTGTTTGCCACCGTCGTAGTATAAAAAAAAAAAAAAAAAAAAAAAAAAACCGATGTAGCCCTCCGAATTGCTAAACTGAAGTGGCAGTGGGCGGGGCACATTGCACGTAGAACCGATGGCCGTTGGGGCGGAAAGGTTCTTGAGTGGCGACCACGAACCGGAAGGCGCAGCGTCGGTAGACCCCCCACAAGGTGGACTGATGACCTGGTAAAGGTCGCGGGAGTCCGCTGGATGCGGGTGGCGCAGGACCGGTCATTGTGGCACTCTTTGGGGGAGGCCTATGTTCAGCAGTGATGATGATGATGAAATTTTCCATTGGGATGCGAGGACAATTTTTGAGTGTTTAAATAGCTACCGTTCCTCAGCCCACAAAGGGGCAGCTAACCTTCACGAGGCTTCATTATACATTGCCCTTAAGCACTTCACAAGTTATCGCTTAGGTCAGGGACGTGATTGGTCCTGAAATTTGTTCCTGGCATATTAGTTATTACGGTCCATTACATACAGTCAATTTGTAGAATTTCCAACAAAAAAAAAATAACAAAGGGGCGAAGTTTTGATGCGTGCCCTGGGCGCCGTTTTACATCACTACGCCCCTGGTCTGCCGCGAATGCAGAAGACGCTGGTTCGATCCCAGCCCTGGGCACCGGAGGCCTAGGTCACTTTTTCCTTTGTATATGACATCTATATAAGTGTATTGTATGTGAGATTGGATTATTTTTATCGTCCATACACACAACAAAGTGCATTATAAAATGTGTCAGTTCAGGGAAAAGGTCCCACTTTGTCGATACGGACTGATTAGTACTTAATTCCTAAAACTACACAATATACGCTATCTATTAGTAAATGAATTTATTCATGTGCTTAACAAATTGGACCCTTTCACTAAACTCGTCCACAACTAATAATTATTATGTAGATTATGAATCACAGTCGACTTAGCTCGATATTGTAATTTTTAACTAAAAATGTTTTTTTTACGGACGGTTATTAACAAAATGGTCTTCATTTGTCATCAAAATTACATCTATACAAATAATAATTCCGAGTTCCAACAATCAATGTGACTAAATCTTGAAGTATTGAAGTTAAATAATCTTTTTTTGATACCTATTTGTCATGATGACAAGCAAGTGATATATTAGTTATTCAGTGATCATAACAAGAAAACGATGATCTGAATAAGTCAACGTAATTTTTAACAGTTCCAATCCTTTAGGGTTTCGAAGCGAAAATGGATTATTTTTTTCCATTGGAAAGTCATTCAAAATCAAATAACTGGTAAATTTTGACGACATTCAAATAAATCAAATAAAATGTGCCTAGTTTTCAACGCCGTTTGAACTCGATTTCAATTTAAAATTTGCAAACCTTCTCTCAAGTTTCGCTGTATTGCTGTCGCATCAGGAATCAGGATACAATAACTTTTGTTTTACGAACGCGAGTTATTGTTTATACAAACACAATGGAAACGACAAAAACAGCTAAGCTCGCTTCCCGCCTTCAGTCGGCGATATTGAAAGGATTAAATGAATAATTCAAGGGAAAGTCGCGAGCGGCGCTCTTGGGCTTGCCTCATTCATGCCTTTCTGTCCAAGTGACCTACCCACTTAGCATGCACATTTATATTTAATTTTTCAATTTCGACAATGAGTTCAAATCACAATGAATTTTCAAGCGATTCTGAGCTTGGATCGCTATTGTAGCCTGAGATGTTTTGTTTTGCGTTAAAGATACCTTGGAGTGGAATACAACACAATTTACCGTAAATCGAATTTCACCAAACTTCGACATGGTCAAAGTAGTCAAATCCGTGTGTTGGAAGATGTTTGTATTAATTATTTTATTATCAATAGCACGGTATTTGGTACCATTGAAGTAATTTAATACATTTAATTCTAAACTTAATAAACATAAATGTCCTTATTCCGCCTTACGGCAAGAAAATTTCAAAGGATGACCTAAATAATAATGTTAGTGCCAGAACAAACATAAGCTTGCTAAATCACGTTTTTAAATCACCCTACCCGCGCTAGGCCAGTTTACTCTTCACTACTCTTTGAAATATAGAGCAAAACAATACGGCACGTTATTTTATCTTACACTACGTTACCAAGCGTAAGATTTTTCCACTTTGAGCACATGAACAGTGAACACATTACGCCTCGCGCTTGGACTGGACGGCGATTTGATTCGATAAACATGGTCTGGGAACTCGAAGAGTTCACTGTGAAATAGTAGAAAGATTCATATGTCAATTTATTATCTTGCCGCTGTTTATGCTTATAAGGTACCATGAGTAAGCCGTTACCGCTATTGTCGCCATTGATTTATGTATTTTACTAGATGGGCTATCTTGAAAAAATTTTGTGCGCCATATTTGGCGGTCTACCGCTGTCTACAGCTATCACTGAATCTAAGGGTTTCCCCACACCTATCGACGCGGAGTCGACAATAGCCGATAGAAAAAAGCTTTATGTCTACGCTATACGAGCGAAAAAGACGTCGCCGCGTCGGCAGGCGTCGGCCAAGCCGATCCGAGCCGAACCATGCCTTGTAAGTTAGTTTTTTTGTGTTTTTGCGTGGACATAAAGCTTTTTTCCACCGGATTTTGCCGATTCCGCGTCGATAGATGTAGGGAAACCCTAAGGCAGTTATCACACTGATGCGATTTCCGCATGCGGCGACGGTGTCTGAGCGAGATAGCGCTTTGCATGTGTATAGCGTTGTCTCGTTCACCGTAAAGGGACGCGGCATCAGTGTAAAAGCTGCTAAAGAGTGACTTAGACTTTTAGTGATTTTCACTATAACTTTTGGCGCGAAGAATTTCTTAGGGGTGTCATCTCCTGTTACTCAATGACTGTTGCCATTTTTTTGTTTATGTGATATTAAGTAGGTACACGACAATAATATAAAGTACCTATTGCTTTGCTAAATAAAAAAAATTGACGCAACATTGGTAAAACCGGTGTGAAAAACATTTTACTTTAAAGGTGACATTCACCAAATCCAACGGGGTAACGAAGCGGTGTGAAAGTGCATTCCTTTTGGTGCGCGCATTCTATAGGCGTTTCTATTTTTGTGAATGTTTTCCTCCCATACCTTTTCGCTACCTCGCCGCTTAGTTCCATGACGAATAGATTTTTTGTGAAAAATGGCAATGTTACCGGAAATCCATCAAGGATTTAGTCCTAAAGGTAAAAGAAAGAATGTTCAGTTTAACTTCACTGAAGTCATCCGAATATCTATACTGGGATGGGTACTTGTTAACTATAGAGAAACCTATTTCTATACGTTTTTCATATATTCTACCCACTATACGAATATTCTGGGAAATTGAACATGTCTTTTGAAGATGTAAACCAGTGCGGCAGATAAACCACCTCAACTAGTTCATAGATTAGACGGAGTCAAAAATATAAAACAAACCTATATGCGTAGTGGATAAAAAAACTAACAACTGAAGAACAAATATTTTGATTTGATTTGTTGGAGGCCTAGGTCACTTTTTCCATTGTATATGACATTTATATAAGTTTATAAAAAACTTATTTATTTCTACTATACTTATTTATTATCATAGTAAATTGCGCACACATTTACGATCTGTACTATTATAACATCTAAAACTTTCGCTTTTTGTACACATAATTTAACTAGATAATATTGGATAGCCAATTAAATTTATCTACCGAGAATTCCCACATTTTGACACAGGTTTTGCTGGTCATTTTCGCCGACAACTGTCATCTCAGCAAAGGTTAACACAGAAATACGGGTCATATTTGTTATCTGTTAACTACCCGACGAATGTCTATGAAAAAGTTAAGGTTTGATATTATAAAATCTAACTACTCTCTACATTAATTTCTAACTAGTGACACGAATTAAATACATATGTAACTTGATACTTGATAAAAAAAATTGTTTAAGCTGTGTACTTGGACTAGTAGTTAGTGAAAAACAGCGTATGATGTCACTCAAATTGTAGAACTGCATCGGTCTGGTAACCTCTCTTTATAAATACTTCATATTGCGGTGTCTGTGTAGTGTCGGAATACTCGGAATATAAACGTTATCTCGATAACAATTAGCGTGAAAGTTATATATTATGAAGTGATAGAAATCCTGTAATAATCCGTGGAATATTGGCCGGCGATAGTGTCACGAGTGTCCGCTTAAGCCAACTTCCGACAGTGTAATCCGCACCCAGGACGAGTTTATCTAAGGCGACCCTTTACGGGATTAACCTAAACTTGTCCGACAATGTTCCTATTTATATATGCTAATCGGGTTATCGACAGTTTCATAGTTGGGTCAATAAATCATATTTTTTTATACTAATGAATAATGAAGTTTAGTGTGATTATGCTAATCCTTTATCTGGTTTCATATAATATTAGAGATAAACTACGATAACATGTCCCGCCCCATTGATTTATTATGTATTCTACTAGATGTGACATCTAGAACAAATTTTTTGCGCCATGTTTGGCGGTTGACAGTTTTGATTCAATCAAAGAGTAGTATAGACTTGTAGTGATTTTCGCTACAACTTTTGGGCCAAATGTATGTCCCGCCCCTCCAAAATTCAAAACGCTTTAATGAAATTGTGAAAGTATTTATAAGCACCACCAAGACTCCCAACCCATGTGTGCGTGCAGAGACAGCCGTCAAACAAAAACAAAACAATCTTTCGTAAAGGTCCATTTTTTACACATTGATTAGTGTTAAGTGCGAGTCCATACATTTTCTACTTGTGATTAGTAACAAATGCATGAACTCGCACTTAACACTAACCAATGTGTAAATGGGCCTTAAGGTTGTGACGAACTAAACACATTGAAATAGTAATTTGGAGGGGCGGGACATGTTATCGTAGTTTATCTCTACGACCGACAGGTCAGAGATGCTTATTTTTTGACAAACTTGTAAATAGACGTCATCAAAGTAGTTACAATTACTTTTGATCGCGATACTCATGCACCACTGGTTAAAAGCATTTCAAGTCAATGAAGGTTTCTACAACTGATTTAGAGATGCGCAAAACGCTTCACTGAATTGAAAAGATTGATTCATATCTTTCGTTCGCGGAGATATATGTATCACTCGTTTCGCTTATTTCGCTCAGTGGATCTGGGGCCGTATTCTAACTTTAAAACACGTATAGACACATTCCAACTTCAATATAACTCCAATGCATTAACAACGCAATACAGCTACGGCATAAACATCTGAATCAGAAATATAAGAATCTGCTTGAGAAATATTCCAACGCAACTCCAATACAACTTCAATAATTATTGGTTGATTGTTTGTTGTGTGTTGGAGTTATGTTTGAGATAGGTTGTGTTCTTATCATAGACATATAAAATAAGAAGACGTAACGCCGTGAAGACAAAACTGTGATTCCATAGTAAGCCGACTTCTTTGTGTTTACGCGCGACACGCACACATCAACAACTCGAGGACGAGCGGTGATTGATTCAAACGTCAAAATCGAGTGTGTGTGTCTGCTCTCATAATCCACCGATCATGTGTGTTTTTTTTTTTTCATGAGCGGATTTTGACAGATGCTGTCAAAAATACCTTTTATCACATTGCCACCTCCTGGTGTTGTGGAAACCCTCCTTAGAATGAAAAATAAAAATCATAATCGTATTAATAAGTTAAGGCGCCTACTTCACATCAAATCTATTAAACCATTTAAACGTTAAATGTAAGTGTGAGTTCTATTTTCCACATAAAACGTAATTTATTTTGATTACACCCGTTCTCCATTATAGCACTCAAAGCAAACCTACCTAACCGTTACAGAAGGGCAGTAGAATGTCCGAGTCCCGGGGGATATGAGGTTGTTGCCACATCCATCCATCGCACGATCAAACGTCCTCCCTCCGCCCCAACCCCTCACTTATTCCCGCGTGAATCCATCTACTCGCAATTAACAATCGTTTTGCACAGCTAAACAGCTAGCCCTTAGTAGGCCTTCAGTAATTATGTCTCTTCCTAACACTTCAATTTTAACGATATTTTAGATTTAATAGACTTTAATAAATAACGGTAATTAATTGCACATACAAAGAGCGGAACACTAACTTTAAAATATTACAATTAATTTTGTATTAAGGAGAACGTTTGCTAACGATACCACAATGCTTAGAAATAAAGGAAAAGTAGAAAAATCTACTGCCTCAGGCGAGACTCGAACTCGCGATTCTAGGATACATGCCCATCGCTCTGACCAACTGAGCTACCGAGACTAACCCGATGGCTGCGAATTTCTCCACTATATCCTTTATGCGTCTTAGGGGGACGCCTAGCGACATCTGCCGAAGAAATCTTACACTTCTCAACCGGCCAACGGAGTCCCAAGTTGTAATGAGAATTCACCGATTATTTAAAAAAAAGATAAAAGATATTCTTCAATTTAGGCACATTTACAATGCACTTATGAACGTCAGAGAAAAAAAAGTACCACCGGCTCTAACCCTACACCTGGAGTGCGATTTTTGAATCTCACCAAGTGACTAATTCTCTCCGATGCGAGTGATTTACTTTCGGAAATCACTCACATCGGTGAGAATTAGTCACTTGGTGAGATTCAAAAATCGCACTCCTGACCCGAGAAGTATTATGACCGGCAAGGAACTCGGCGATACTTATTCTTTCTTTTTTAATAATGCGCTACCCCATACTACAATTAATTAAGCATTTCAAATGTTAAAAGAAAGAAACCCGTCGTAGCGCTTTACTACGTTACTAATCGAACGAGCAAGATTAGTGAAGTGAGTTCTTATATTTAACTTCAGTTGTCAGCTGGTATTGCGAATTTGGCAATGTCCGGATTTCTTTTTTTCAACAGACTTCAAGATTTGAAGGAGGAGGTTATCAATTCATCGGGATCTTTGTTTTAGCAATTTTTTTATTTTTATTTTAACCGATTATTCAAAGACTGCTGGACCGATTTGTAAAAATTATTTTTTTGATTGAAAGCGTATACTTTACAGTTAGTCCCACTGTAACCAGGTCAGGATCTGACGATGGAATCCTGGAGAAATCGAGAGAACTCTTCAACTATTATAAGCACACCTATAGTGATTTTAATATTTTTTTACAGGTGCTCGGGCATATCCTTTTGGAAAGGTGGAGTCTAAGTGAAGTCGGTTCTTTTTTGTTTAAAATTATTTTATTCATAATGTTTCGCAAAAGCTTTTAGTGGTATTATTTTATTTTATTTTATTTGGGATGCTTACTGCCTAATATACATATGTTAATAGACTTATCAACTAGATGCAAATTACAAGCTTCCACATATATAATGCTAAATAACATGAATATATAGTCTCTAAATAGCAAGATATTAATTACACTATGAAATATTCAGGTCAGAATCTATGAACGCAAAATTATGTCGGGTATCTTTAACTATCTATTAACAATAATATTTTTAACATTAATAATCTTGCTATGAAACAAGTCTACATCAGAGATATCATTCAATTCATTAAATAGCCTAGTTATTCGCGGAAAGAAACATTTTTTACGAATGTTATTGCGAGAATGAGGGATGCGAAGCAAAGGTCTTCTGCGCAATTGCGAGGCAGGTATATAGAATTGTATCTTACTTACTAGATCCGGAGAATCGAGTTTACCTTGGGCAATTTTCATTAATAGACTTATGTCATTTGCCGATCGTCTTGTAAATAGAGGGACAAGGATTAAATTTAAAATAAATTTGGAAAATTCGTCATGCGGTAAAATATTTTTATTAAATTAAATATGAATAGTATCGAACAAGGGGTTGAGGAGCTAGAATACCCAAAAGGGGTATTTTTATGATAGTCAATTCGTTTGCGAGACAATCTAGCGTTTTTATATAAATCCCGTGTTCCCAGTTCGAGGCGGACTACTAGGAATATGAATTCATGTCATTAATCGTAATATTCCGCTTAACTAAAACTAACAAACCAAACAGCTCCTAAAAATAGCATTACAGAAAGTAAAGTCGGAAAACCTTTTTTATGCTTCAAGAAACAACACGCCAACAAGACAGAACGCATCAATTTCTTCCAAACTACCCTAATGCGAAAGGGCCGGATGTTGTTAGTTGCATGACAAACAATTTTGTGGTAAGTTGTGCCGTGCCAGCCAAACTCTTATAGACGGAGAGCTGGCTATGTCAGATACACGATAATGAGAGCAACGAAACCCATCTAGTTAGATTGCTATAGGTACTATGCTTATTGCTAGATCCGGGCATTTGGCAGCTGTTCATTGGTTGAGGTTGAAGAATGCAAACCACCTCAAGAATACCAATCCTTGAGTTCTGAGTTGAATACAGTATTATGATAAATTATATGAATAATAAGTTTATATCGTTGCCAAAAGTTTTTTTGGGGGGAAAGTAGTGTCAAACAACGCGTAATGCAATTCATAGTTGGTCGCCTACTTTTTTGTTTCCACGATAATACGCAGTGTTTTTTTATGTTATAATGTATAAATGTCCGGTATAAATGAGACGATTTCGGCAGTTTATGGCTATTCTGGTATTACTTTTATCCAACTGAATAATGTTGCTAGTTTGTCACTCTTTTGCTGGTCTGCCGCCCATTAAAAGCTGCCAGATGCCGGGATCTAGCAATTAGGACATTATAGCAATCTAACTAGACTGGTTTGGTTGCTCTCATTATTGTGTCCTATCTGACATGGCCAGCGCTTAGTCTATTAGGGTAAACTCACTAAGGTATGTGCCTGACTATTATCTGAGGGCATTATTTAACAAGTTTTTGTCACTTTCTTTTGTACCCGTCTATACAACGTCCTCCCATATAATTATCTGATTCTCATAAATAGTGGATTATGTCACAAGGGAGAAAACGGCGGTTTACGGCGAGTACAGAATTCTACAATATAATCTAGAGCATAGTGAGGGATTTAATTTTTAACGCCAGAAATGAAAATAATTGTGCTACCAAGTAACTCATTAAAGCTTTTTACAACACATAATACTCTTATAAGGACAATGAGAGACAACTAATTACTTTAATTATAATTCGGTCCTACTCGGTAAGTACCAGGTCCAGAACGGTCCGGTCCGGTCGGGCCTAGTCAGGTTCGGTCGAGACATCATTGAAATCATCATAACAGCATTACTAAAACACAATGTCTACAGTTGTATAAAGTTTTACGAAAAGTACTAGAGAAGAGAAGTTATATTTTAGTTTGTTATTAAATCAAATACAAACATTGAAAACATTGAAAAAATAATCAACCCAGCAGGACTTGAACCTGCATCGATACGCCTTGCCGGAGCTCGATGGCTTCACCTATTAAGCTATGGGTCAAGTTACTAAGTTGACGAAATTTATAAAAAGACAAGTTGAAGTTGAAGTTATATTTTGCTCTTTTCTAGGAGGACAAAAATGCCCTTTTCCAATGGGTGGTATGAAAAATGATTTTTTTACCGTTTTATCGTTCCCCTCTTATAAGTAAAATAACTCTGCATTTTTAGGGTTCCGTACCTCGAAAGGAAAGAACGGAACCCTTATAGGATCACTTTGTTGTCCGTCTGTCTGACTGTCTGTCTGTCTGTCTGTCAAGACCATTTTTTTCAGGAACGCGTGAAGGTATCAAGCTGAAATTTATATCAAATACTCAGGTCTATTGTCCCTTGGAGCTGTGAAAAAATCAAACTTAAAAGCCAACGCAATCAAAAGATACAGTCGTTTATGCTGCAAATTTTAGAGTTTTTCGGCACTCGTAAAACCTACGGGATACTTCCCGTGAACTCAAAAACTTAAAATTTGGCACGAAGCAACGTCATATAGCATAGACAATGGAAAAATTACAAAAAGTAGATATATTTAGTAAAATCATACAAAAAATATTTTTTTTTTATTTTAAACTTACTACCTTTTTCCTCGTAAAGGCGTGGAGGTACTAAATTGAAATTCATGTCAAATACTCAGGGCTATAGCACCTTTCAGATGTAGCAAAACCAAACTTTTATGTCAACGCAATCAAAAGAAATAGCAATTTAAGTCGCATATTTCGAAACTGAGTACTCGCAAGAAACTCAAAACTTAAAGGGTACTTCCCGTAAACTCAGAAACTTGAAACTTAGCGCGACGAAACTTTATATAGCACAGACGAAGGAAAAATTACGAAAAGTAGACATTTTTAGTAAAATCATACAATTTTTTATTTTTTATTTTAAACTTACTACCTTTTTCCTCGTAAACGCGTAGAGGTATTAAATTGAAATTAGTAATAAACATACTACAACTTTTATAGATTTGTACGGAACCCTCGGTGGGCGAGTCCAACTCGCACTTGGCCGGTTTTTTTTAGTTTAGTTTACGAGTATATTACACATTGTGATAATTTACTTTTAAAAATAAATAAAATAAATATTACAGGACAAGCTTACACAAATCGACCTAGGCCGACAGTAAGCTCAATAAGGCTTGTGTTATGGGTACTAGACGACGATATATATAATAGATAAATATGGATGAATACTTAAATCCATAGAAAACATCCATAACTCAGGAACAAATATCTGTGATAAACACACAAATAAATGCCCTGACCAGGATTCGAACCTCCTGCTTCGTAGGCAGGGTCACTACCGACTAGACTAGGAGGCCGTTTAAAAGTACGCAAACATTTTCCAAACACAAAATTAATATTACCTTATTAGAAACAGGCAGAACTCTTATCCCCATGCACACCTTGCACACCTTGCACACAGACAGTCTAGCTTCTTAAATACAATGGAAGCGCTTATAACTGTCTAGTAAGTTAATGAGGAATAATTTGCCAACCTCTTATATCACACTGACATTATTTTGCGAAACAGAAGTATATTTGAAAGGAACAGAGTTGCTTTTAAGATTTACAATTTGATTGTTAGGTAGATTCTTGAATTTGGATCGTAACGGATGGTGACTACGACTGAGTTAATTACGATTGTTTTAACGACTCGGAGACAGCTTGGCGACGTGGTGTCCTGGTTAGTGCCTATGATATATTATGGTTGAAGAATTATAAATTAGTCAAATGATTTTAATGGAATTAATACAAAGGTAGAATGGAGGGATCGAAGACAAGAAAGACTGTTCACCGTGTGTATGAATGTCTATACTAAATTTTCATTATCTTTGAGTACCTAATTTTCTAAGTATTTTTTCAAATAGAGAACTTTTTCTTCCTCCTAGCGTTTGTCCCGGCTTGGGGTCCGCTTGACAACGTAACCCCATGAATTAGCGTAGGCACTAGTTTTTAAGAAAGCGACTGCCATCTGACCTTCCAACCCAGTGGGGAAACTAGGCCTTTTTGGGAATCGATCCGGTTTCCTTACGGTTTCTTCACCGAAAAGCGACTGGTAAATATCAAATGAAATTCCGTACATAAGTTCCACAAAACTTAGTAATGTGAGCCTGGGTTTGAACCCGAGACCTCCGGATTGAAAGTCAGACGTCTTACCGCTAGGCTACCAGCGCTTTTTCAAATAGAGAACAAGGCATTTTAACATAAATCTAAATATATAAAAGAAGAAACTGACTGACTGACTGACTGACATATCAACGCACAGCCCAAACCGCTGGTTCTAGAGATTCCAAATTTGGCACGTAGGTTCGTTATAAGGTCTAAGGGTGCACTAAGAAAGGATTTTTCAAAATTCACCCCCTAAGGGGGTAAAATGGGGGTCCAAAGTTTGTATGGTGAATCAAGATTTGTTAGATTATTTTATTCGAACGTTCACAGGAGTATTCCTAACGATAAATGAGTAAACACGTGTTTCAGGTTTTTTGAAAATTCAACCCCTAAAAGGGGCAAATGTCACAAAGTCTGTAAATCAACATAGGCATCGTATCCTTTTTGAGTTCTTATAGTACGCGGGCGAAGCCGCGGGAAAAGGCTAGTAATAAATAAATATTATAGGACAATCTTACACAAACCGACCTAGGCCCACATTAAGCACAATAAGGCTTGTGTTATGGGTACTAGACGACGATATACGAGCCAATGCAAATGAGTTCGTCTAGCAGGTAAAAAATGTACTTTAACCTAAAAATTCAGGATGACAGCGATGTTTAGAAGATCATGTAATATAAAAACAATATAGAAAATGAATAATACTTTATGTATCGAATGAAAAAAATAACAACTTTCCACAGTGATAAAAAAAAAACATTGTTTTGCCAAATGAGATATTCGCAAAAAAGTTCGTCTTCGGTTTAGCCGATGCATAATAGACCGTCTACCACTTGGTGGTATCACCTTTTGCATCCAAAACGGCTTTGATCCTGAGCGGCATTGAATCTACCAACTCTCTACACTCTTCGGTGGTTATTTCATTCCAGACACAGGTAAGTTTCTCCTTAAGATCAGCTTTAGATCTAGAAGGGTCCTTTCGCAGCCTTTTCTTCATTTTCCACCACAAAGTTTCTATGGGAGACAAGTCCGGGCTGCTGGACGGCCATGGAATGGTAGGGATTTTTTTGGACTTCAGCCACGCCATCGTTGTCTTCGCGGTATGGCATGCAGCACCGTCTTGTTGAAAAGTAAATGCATTTTTATATTTTAACTGCCGTATAAACGGCAGCAAACTCTCTTGCAGGATGCTTTGGTATTTCTCGGCATTGACGATTCCATCTATAAATTGCAGACGGCCCACGCCCTGTGCCGACATACAGCCCCAAATCATTAAAGATGCTGGAAACTTCACCTTTCGCTTGAGGCAGTCTTTATGAAATGCCTCTCCTTTTTCCCGAATGACTTTACTTCGTTCGTCACCAACTGTGACTTCAAATTTGGATTCATCACTCCATATTATTTTTCGCCACTGATTGACAGTCCAGTTTTTGTATTTATTAGCGAATTTCAATCTGTTGGTTTTCTGTTTTTTAGTAAGTAACGGTTTCTCTTTATCAGTGTAAAAGCTATAGCCCATTCTCTTCATTACTCTCTTGCAGGTATCGACTGAAATGTTTTTTTAATAGCGTCCCGCCACAATACGGTAAGTTCTCCTGCTCTTGCACGACGATTTTTCTTGATAATCTTTTTCAACATCCTGTTTTCTGCCTTGGAGGTTATTCGTCGACGGCCAGATTTCTTTAAACAGGACATTGTTCCATGTTTTCGGTGATGCTCGATAATCGTTTGAATTGTAGATAATGGCAACGACATTTCCTTGGATATTTGGTAAGTAGATTTGCCGTTATTGTTACAGGAAATTATAATTTTCCGCACCTCTTCAGTCACTGGTTTACCTCGCACCATCTCGATAGAATAATGATTATAAAGTAATGAAAATTAGCACTGCGATTGCGTTTTTATATAGCCATCTGTCATTTTAGATGACAGAGAATATTCTATATTCAATTTGAAATATAATTAAATATTAAACTTCTTAAAAAACTGTTTTTATCTTATATAGACGAACTATTTTGCCTAAAATATGAACTAGACGTAATTTTTTGCTTGCGTAATGTTAACTTTACGATACAATTACTCTAAATTAAATAACATTATTACACTTTGTACAACGCAACATTAAACTACTTTCAATGGCTTTGTATGTAGCGTATTCCTTTTTTCATCAAAGTCAATCCGGATTTAAATAACAGTATTTAAAAAAATATCGTATTTTTAAGTGTGACTAGACAATCTAATATGCATTGGGGCTCGTATATACTCGTAATAGATAAATATGGATAAATACTTAAATACATAGAAAACATCCATAACTCAGGAACAAATATCCGTGATAAACACACAAACAAATGCTCTGACCAGGATTCGAACCCGCAACCTCCTGCTTCGTAGGCAGGGTTACTACCGACTGGGCTAGGAGGCCGTTAAACATTTTTTTAATAGACACACTTATACGTATAAATCATAAACTTAAATAGATGTCATATACAAAGGACCTGGCACCGGAGACATTGATCACTTTTTCCTAGGACATTTATTTAAGGAGAGTGCTAAAACAATAACACATTTGTTTTATAATTTTAATGCCATGTACCGGAATCTAATTTTAAAATACATTAACAATACAATAACAACACAACCTACCTCAAACATAACTCCAACACACAACAAACAATCAACCAATATTGAAGTTGTATTGGAGTTGCGTTGGAATATTTCTCAAGCAAATTCTGATATTTCTGATACAGATGTTTATGCCGTAGCTGTATTGCGTCGTTAATGCATTGGAGTTGTATTGAAGTTGCATCGCGTTTATACGTGTTTTAAAGTTAGAAATGTTAGAATACGGCTCCGGGTGTTATAAATGCAACATACTCCAAATGTCATATAACTCACATATTACGTGGTAAGTAAATCTACTGTACTCTACTCTTGTACTTGATAATATCAAATTGAATTCGTAATTAATAAACATTTCCAAGCTTCTAAGAAATAGCCCGCTCCCCTTAATTCTACTTAAGGGACTTAAGTATAGGCTTAAATATTCTTAGGTAATTTATAGTTAGAAATATTGGAATAAAGCTAGGTAAATATGTACAAAGTTGCCGATATTCTGAATGCATGAATTACTAAATTAACTCACTCAGTGTTGTGTTGTAATTATAATCCTAAAGACCGTTCTCTAAGATCGGATTAATATTCAGCCTAATAGATCAAAAACGACGTACGGACAGTATCCTTTGTAAGCATATGCGACGTTCGGGCAAAGCCAAAGTAAACATCAATGCATTTCCAGTTTCGAGGGATGGACCCTCGTCTCTTTGAGCGACAATCAAGTTGTCAATTCGCATTTAACACCCTAGTTTACCTGTCGCTTGAAACTTTGGATCCTTCACACGTGACAAATTTGTACCTATCAATAAACTGAAAATCTTAAGCCTATTTCTTTCAAATGCAATAATTTTACCTTCTTATTAATTTTATTATATTCATGCGTCATACTAACAATAATATTAAAAATACGGCTAAACTCAACGTTTAATGTATGCGAGTGCCAAAGAACCACTCCGTAGGGCCCGGGCCTGGACCATCGCAGTGAGGACTGCTTCAGCAGCAGCATAACAGACCAGACAAATGACAGGACTTAAGTGTGCTTGAGTGGGTGATGCTAGTTCCCGGCACATTCCAAACATGTCACACACAGTTAAACTTACATTTTAGGTCATAGTGGTCACTAGTAAGTAATATTTGTATATTAAAATGGAATTGTGCAAAAATAAATTTATAAAAAGTAAAACTACAATTTACAGACAACTGGAGCAATTAATGGCCCAATTACAAAACTATTTTGACCGATTTAGTTCGGTCTTTTGAAGATGTGCTGAAAGCCATTATAGTTGTTAATAAAGTCTGTTGCTTCAGCAAGAACCCATTTAACGAATAAACTGAATAGTTTTGCATTTACTATAATCATCACTTATTTTGTAGATTCATTTTGACGATGTAATTCACGTATAGGTATAAAGTATAGATTAAGTATATTCAAAGTCTAAGCTTTCATTTTAACTATATTCTCCAGGAACATCATAATCTAATATCCATACTCTGCCAAGTTTCCGGTAGATTCAGTAACTAGAAGTGAGCGATAATAGGCTCTTCTATAAGACTCTTTACTACACGGAGCAGCTTAAATTAAACCTTGTAAAATTTCTCAAGCTTCTTTCATTCTCCAAACGGTTTATTTAGACAAGTAAAGAATGACATTAATTGAGGTTTTCGCGTTTAACAAAAAGCGACATTAATAACGGTTTTTTACCCAATTTTTCTTAACAAAAAAATCGGGGGTCGTAATTTCGGGGGCCGGGCGCCTACAGTCAACAACTCGTTAAATTCGGGAACGACCACTGTCCGCACTTATCAAAGAGCATAAGTGCATAAGAAATTCTAATACAAATATGTTCTTTTAGGTGTATTTAAGCAGGGCAGCGCGGTCCGGATTGGGAATGAAGCGGAATTCAGCCCTCTCAATGTAAATTAAACCATCTGAGCGAATGTTGCAACGGAAGGCGGATGATTTATTTCTTAGCCCGTAATGGCTTTTTAATTCATCCAGTTCTCACTTGAAATAAAAGAATTAATAGCCCTGCTTAGTGGAACATGTAAACGGTACACGGATTAATGTATAATTCATTTGAATAAAGCATAAATTAATTTACGAATCATGGTTACCATTATACCCTTATTCAAATAATTTAAATACTTTAAGAGTATAAATTGTGTTTATATTTTCACAGCTGCTAATAACATCGTAATTAATGTTAGTCTTGACTGTTGTTAATGAAACCACGGCTTTATCATAATTATGAGATGCCTAATGGGAGTTAGACTTGATTATAAACACATTTACTTATACACTCCAAAGTATAAGACCTATGGAATTTTCTTGACTATATACCCTGACCCTTTTTAAGGTTCCGTAGCCAAAATGGCAAAAACGAAACCCTTATAGTTTCATCATGTCCGTCTGTCCATCCGTCCGTCCGTCCGTCCGTCCGTCCGTATGTCACAGCCATTTTACTCGGAAACTATGAAACGTATCTTTATAAAATTTTAACATAAGCTGTATTTTGTGTGCCGCTACTTAGTTCTGTACTGAAATTGCTGAAAAAAAAATTTTTGGGGGAGCACTCCATTCATGTAACTAATTGTCAAAAAAAAATGTTTCTACCAAATATCAACATGATGCATATAAATCCATGGGTCTTTAAAAATAACATTGAGGTTTCTTTGAACATTTTTTGATTAAGAAGATATTTTCAGAAATTATCTCTCCGAAAGTCAAAAAAGTTGTCCCCCCCCCTGTAACTTTTGAAGTCCAAAGTCCAGTCCAAAACTTATGAAAAAATTCAAGAAGATCTTTGAATATTCTTTCCACGAAAATTATGTTGAACATTATCGGTTTAGACGTTTTTGAAATACCTCCAAAAAACTAGGTAGATACGACCTTGCGATATTAATTTTTTCGATAGCCGGTACGGAACCGTCCATTATGCGTGGTCCGACACGCACTTGGCCGGTTTTTATTTATTTAATTCAACTACGCTGTCTTTAAAAGAAATGAGATTAGTTTATGCTGATTCTTATAAGTACTTATAATATAACTAACCATATTAATCTTCAGAATTTTTAATGTTTTTTACTAACACACCGACTCTGTTTGTTCACTCTCTTAAGAGTCCGGTAACGATATTAAAACAAAAATTGCTCATCTAGACACGCGGTAGCGTGTCAAGCCAAGTTCAAGTATAACAGAACTGGCGAACAGCACCGTGTGTAATATTACATGAACCGTTTGGAGCCACTTTTGACCCCCTCATAACTCAAAAACGATTTCACATAAACATGTCAAATTTGGCTCGTATATTAATACTTGCGAGATCTCCAAATTTCATAAACAAACTTCAAACGGTTATTTAGATATTAACGTCCAAAAAGCGTCATTTTTATCACGTATTGACCTATAGACCAAAACTCTTACCATGTTCCAGATGACCTAGAAAGTTAAAATTTGGCATCCAGATAGGTAGTTGGGTGAATACAAAGAATAAAATCAGAAACTAGTAAATTTTAATAATTTTATTATAATTTTTCAATTTTTTTTATATACCACGACGGTGGCAAACAAGCACACAGCCCGCCTGATGGTAAGCAGCTACCGTAACCTATGGACGCCTGCAACTCCAAAGGAGTCACATGCACGTTGCCGACCCTTTACAAAAAGGAGGATTCACTGTGTTGATGAATTGATTCTAATAGGAACACTTACTAGTAGTGCTTGTAATGTAAGTATTAGCAACAAAATTGATGACAGCGTCTTTATGTGGATTTTGAGGTCTTCACGTGAATATATAAGTATAACGAGTAGAATACCACCCTTCAGTTCCAAACATTCAGTTTTAGTATTTATTATAACTACTTATAAGTAATAGTATAGTCGACTTTCGTATTTATTACATTATTAACTAGGATTTAGTATTTATTATTATTTCAATATTTAGCGCACATCAATAGTAAGATCATTACTTATAAATAATTAAACGAACGGATATTGCATGGGCAATCCGCTCGTACATTTCAAAGGTACAAGAAAATATAGAAAATAACACAAAAAAAATACAACTATACCCCATACACGTAGGAAAATACAGTAGATTAACAAAAACCATTTGGTATTAATTTTATTACGAGTAAGAACCCACTAATCATTTCTGAACAAAAAGTAATGATACTAATGATATCCCATGAAAAACATAAAAAAGTGAAATGAGAGCCAAGTTCAATATATTATATGCCTTGGTTGTTGACATCAACGACAAAAGAAGTGAGATCTAAATTGGTGCCAAGTTCAATGGTCAGTCCTGAAATTTATTTACTTATAACAACATTAAAAACATATGTAACAATTCAAAATATCATTTCTTCTTAAAACTTAGGATAATATATTGACGCCTAAGTTTTGACATGGCTAGTTTTCTTAGACACATAAAGGATATATTGGAGAAATCCGCAGCCATCAGGTAAGTCTCAGTAGCTCAGTTGATCAGAGCGATGTACAGTCACCGGCAATAGTGTCTTGCTACATGAAGGCCGCAAAAATACGTGACACGCTTCTATGGCCCTACAAATAAGAGCGTGTCACATATTTTTGCGGCCTTTGTGTAGGAAGATACTATTGCCGGTGACTGTACATCAAGGATGATTAAGATATGGATAGCCAATGCCTATACAAAATCGCGTTACTCGAACCTTCAGGCCAGTTCAGGCTATACGTCTGTTTTCGGTACTAAGTGCCACAGCGCCATCTGTTGAGCCTGGAGTCGAGTTATTCTGTCAGCGTTAATCGCCGAACAAAATATTAGAAACTAGAATTTATTTATTTCATCTTAATTGTACAAAATAAGATGGTACTAATGGCGGACTTAATGCCATAAGCCATTCTCTACCAATCAACCCATGGGCTTAACAGAAAGGTTAAGTAGGAATTTAGTGTTTGTGGTGACCGATAGATGACGCTAGTGCTTTTGCCTAAAATAACGGAACGTGATTTTGTATAGGCATTGTCAATCCATATCTTAATCATCCTTGCTGTACATGTATCCCAGAGTTGCGAGTTCAAGTCTCGCCTGAGGCAGTGGATTTTTCTACTTTTCCTTTATTTTTAAACATTGTAACATGACACAGTTCACTCTATTATTTTATATTTGGTAATAAAACCGGAACAATATATTTAATGCATGTTTTGTATAGACTTATTTCGAGTGGAAGCTTCAGATATTAACAGTGAAAACATGTCTCTACACAAACTATTTGAATTTCAAGTATCTGATTTGAAATAAAATTACTTGCTTTTAGCGCAAAAATTACATAGTTACTTGAATTTATCGTAGAATTAGGTGAGCACGAGACGAAAGCTAAAAAAGAAGAGCATCAATAACTCAAAAACTAAGGGGTTTTCAAAAAATCGTGTGATAATGATAATGAATGGATAAATATTCCTAATATGTATTTTTTTAATGCAGTTACGTGAAATGAGCTTTTACTCGTAGCAGTTGAGCAGAGCAATGGGCAATAACAACCACAGAGATTGTTTAAAGAAATATTGATTTTAACGCTATTATCTACGTAATCCTCACAGAAATAAACCAATGGAGTGGTAATTGTCAGGCGTCCCCCTCTGCCAAAAGTAGAAGACCACTGGTCGTAGCGGTTATATAAAACTAGTTGTCGCGCGTCAAACGCCATTCAATGAATGTCAGTGAGCGCGGAACGATCTGAGGTAAAAATGCCGAATTGCTGCTTGTTTTCATGTAAGAAAAGATCTGAATTATCTAGTTTACAGAAGGATAACGTTTCTTTTCATCTGTAAGTATAATTACGTCTAAATATTATCAAATAGTGCACGAAATTAGCAAAAAACTAAAAAATATTGTCAATCAAAAAGTGTTGCCACTTAATGGTACTAACATCTGCTTTAGGGTAATTTTTAAACTTGACTCTTCATAGTACATTGTACCATCGGGTTCATAATTGCATACCCAATTTATCAATGAATTCATTCATAAATTGGGTATGCAATTATGAACACGATTACATCGAAGGAGGTAAGTGAAATATTGCAAACAAGAGTAATCGACTCCAGTGCGGCAGAAATACGTCCGCCATTATGTCATTCATTGTCATTGTTATGACACGTTAGGCAATACACTTAAAAGACTCCGTGGGTTAGGCAGAGACCCATTCGGCATATAGCCATAATTGTAGAGCATTGCTCTGTTAAAAAAGCAGTGTGTCTCTGTGTGTGTGTTGTTATTAAATTGTTTCTAAATATATTTTAATCGACTTTTAAATTATACAAATTACATATTGAAAAAATGAAAGATTAACGTCAGTACTTCAAAGGTAAAAATCATTCACACGCATAGCTTTTTAAATTATATATGTCGTCGAGGACCGCCGAGGGCAGGGCAGTAAGATGGTTTGGAACTCAAAAAACTGACACTATAAGGATAACCTAGCCTAGCACATAACGCACGGACGCACTGTAATGAAATAAAACATAAACACTGGTTTAACAACTGTATTGAATTCAAATCTTTTTAAAACCGTATTATGGGAAGGGCAATAAACTACTACTGGTTCGGAAAGGAGCCTCAAATGAGAAGAACCAGCGTAAGAAACTCAGCGTATGTGTGATGTACGGCACAATAGCTGAAATTTGTCTATGGTCTCAAAAATACAGCTACCATAAACAAATTTCCGTTATAATACATAAATTTCAGCTAGTGTAATGAATTCCGTTCTAATGTGTGGCGCCCCTTAAGTGATATATATACTTAGATGCTTGAAATAACGATATTCCTGTTTAGAAATTAATTCGTTCCTTTATTTTCACTATACATTTTATGTAGCATTTTAATTTTGTATGGATTATACTTTATTTATTATAAGGTACGTTATACACACTTATCCCCTTAAATAGGCACTTTTAATTTCTGGCTCTGGTATCACTGTACCTAACAGGTAAGTGTTAGTGATGGGACAGCGCATAAATAAATGTCGATATTAACATTAGCAGTATGGTATACTTTTTATTTATAATAGAAAATGAAGAAGAGATAATAGAAATATGTAGAAACACAAATTGGAAACAGATGCCCATTACAATCAAAGTATCAACTGCGAAGGACTCTGGAACACCACGATGTCGCTAGTGACTGATTCATCATTATTCATTACAGTGAAAAATTCACTGAGGTGGATAGAGGAACGTCTAGTGTAATTGGAAGCACATTGGAACGGTAATCTAAACACGCGGGTTCGATTCCCGTGATGTTCCAGAGTTCTTTGCAGTTAATTGTTTCATTGTAATAGTTATTTGTTTCCAATTTGTAGTATTTTCCGCTAAATATAAAAGCAAATACACATCAAAATATTAAATTGATAATATAAAAGTTATTCTAAATCAGCTTGCAAGATTTGTCCTGAACAAATAGACAAACTAACTTACGTAGAATACTAACATTGTAAGTAATATTCTGGTAGAAAAACTTGATATTTAATCACAACTTAACATTATAATTTTATCAATAGCTAAACCTAATACTTGGTAAAGAAACAAAAATATATGTATAACTAACCTACGATCAATGTTTCTCTGCGTCCGTAGAAAACACCTTAGACAACCCTACACGTGATCCCTGGGTGGTGCTAAAAGAGTTACAAACTTGGCAGCTCTACTGTCCTACCTGGACCTCGTAGCACTCACTGGATTTTCTTCATCATCTGCTTTCCCACTACCCTAGGGAAGAAATGCCTATCTATGTATATCCAGTGACATGTAGGCATACGATAAATAAATCTACGATAAAATGTGACTTTTCAAGTCAAAGGTATATCATTATCGGTTGTCAATAAGGTGTTACCATAAAAAAATCATTTAGAAATTAACTCTATTAACAACCGACAATGATGTACCTTTGACTTGAAAACGTCACAAATATCGATACTTAAGTATATTATTGTCGACGCGTTCCTCGCACTGTGTACGTTTACTTAAAGATGACATTATCTCGTTCACGAACAAGTTGTCTGTGTCTGTGTTTGTACTTGTGTGAGTATATTTTATGCTAGTGTTTGATAATTTTATCGTGTGCGTGTGTAGCGACGTCAATGGAAAATGCATTAGTGTTAACAGTATTTGTGTGCGTTTCCTCGTCCCCCGCGCCGAAATTGGCAGACTTTTTCTGATAGAAATTAGTGCGCGTCTCGCATCCGGTTGGTTTAATTATCAAAGACGTAATCAGTAATAATTAAAATTAAAAAGCAGGCCTGGCTGGCGGTCAATTTAAACTTAATCATATTTAATTACAATAACTCAAATTACTGTACTCTTTTAGGTAGGTATATTGTTGTTAGTATAGGAATATAAAACTAGAGTAAGAAAATTCTGCTCTAGAAATTGAGCTGCCTCCAAAAAGCGCCCCAAACCGTATTATTATGTAAGAAACGTCTCCATGACAAAATATTTAAATTGTATCTGCAAACTTTGAAGGCCTCAAAACGCTCCATATTTTTACAAAAATAAGATTCTTCAACATCGACCGTGCCTCGCGTTTCGGTAATAATTCCAATTTCCAACCACTTTTCCTACTTGATGCAATAAAGGGAGACGAAATATCACGTTATCCGCTACACTAACTTCGTGAGAAGGACGAAAGAACATCGATTTATAATTCCTACTTCCATGTGAGCCTGAATTGCTTAGAAGTTTCGTCCATATCGCTCCGTTTTTATTCAAAGAAAGAGAAATTATTTTTAGTTTGATAAGAAATAAAGCTAGTAGCTTTTGTGCCGCTGGGGACCATCGGGTAAACCTAAAATTGACATCGAAATAGCTATTTGTTCCGCTTCATTTCTGGTAGATGTAATTTTACAAATATTATGTTCGTACTTCTTTGAGAGCATGGCTCAACTCATGTGAGTTATTATTTTTACCAAACATTCACTATATAATAATCGATTTTGACGGAAATCATAAAACAAGACTTATATACTTAATTTTATTTATGCTCTATTAGGGTTTGCAATCCGGATCTCAAATGTATGAAATTATCCGGATCGAACAAACCAGCGCTCGTTCAATAAGAGTTTCCGCGATCGAGTGTTTCACTAGATGGCAGCACCGTGGCGAGAGGTCTAGCTGTCATAATCCACCAATCATATTTATTGGTGGATTTTGACAGCTGCTGTCAAAAATACCTCTCGTCACGGTGCTACCATCTAGTGAAAATTTCGATCACGGAAACTCTCATTAATATAACTTGAAATATAGGTATCGCCACGTTAGTTGAAGTCACGCACACAACAACATGTCATGTAATGACAGCGGGATCTTGAAATTACTGTTCTATTTTCGTACCGATAGCAAGTTCAACAATGAGTTCATTGAGCAAGATTTCCTTTTAGGTAATACTTTAAGATTTTTTTAGGAAAATATATCTCGTTTATATGTATAAAACACATCTCTTGTATTGTATAATTTTATGTTCGCAATGATATTCGCAACTTTTTCTGTTTCAATTAGTTTTATTTAAATGAAGAGGTCATCTCACCATGGCCGAAACTCATCCTGGCCGATTTCGGCCATGGTGACTGAGTGACTAGTAGTCGGTGGTGTACACTTATTTATACGGAAAATGATGATGATGGAATTTCCATTTGCAGAGCTGACCCTTTAGGCTCTAAGATTAATTTAAGAAGGGGAGCCAATCAAATTTATGATGCAAATTTTTGACGAAGTGGGGGGGTGCCCCCCATAATTAATTAAAAATAAAATAGAGCTATATAGTCTAGTTTGATATCAATTTCGTGTAAAGCAAGGATGCCGAATTTATTTTTGGTATTTTATTTATACCTTTCCATATAAGAAAACTGAGAAAACATCAAAAATATGAAATCAATGTTTGATATTTTTTTGAATAAATGCCTATATTTTTTTTTATTTATGGTCGTAATATAAAAAAAATGTTATCATGATAAAGCCCTGTTATTCCCCTTTATAAGAAGTATATAAATCCTATATTGATTATAATATCTTTAACGAAAAAAATAATATTAATAGGCCTGTTATCAACCACAATCTAATTATGTAGGAAAAACGATATGGTTTGAGCTCTAATGCTTGCCTAATTATATCTTTCACAACGAAATGGTCGTCAACCATTTTAAACGCTATTATTTACCTTGCCTTTGTATGCTTGTTATAATCCGTAAGTGAAATAAAGAGTTCGTTTAGAAGGTACCGGAACCGGTTACCAATAAAGGGATCGAGTAAGTATTTGGTAGGGTTGTTTTCAAAATCTATCAATTTAGTAAGCACATCATTGCGTTACCCAAAGGTAAGCGCTTGGCGGGTACGGATTGTAGGAAGAGAGCAGAAGATCGAGCACAGTGGCGTGCCATGCGAGAGGCCTATGTCCAGCAGTGGACTGATACTGGCTGCTGCTGATAATGATAATGTAGCGCTTACCGAAATGAAAATCCAAAATGACATAACATTGAATATAGGGTAACCAAATAATTTTGTAACCAAATAATAGGGTTACCCTATCAAAAATTATCAAAAAGAGGAGTTCTCCGGTCCCTGTTATCTAGTGACGTTTTCATTGCGGGTTATCAATAAGGGCCCGTTATTTTTTTTAGAGAGAAAACTTAAGTGGTAGGTATACATCTTCAACTGAAGACAGTCTGTTGGCGAATAGTGCGCTCTAAAATAAAAATAACAATTTTGTGTTATACCTACTTAGACATTACACAAACTTATTTGAAAATGTGTTAATTTATTATAACTAATAGCTACATAACTAAATGCAAGTCTGCATCTACAGCTACATGCTTCATCCCACATCTCCATAATTTTGTGGTTGAAATTTTACCCTCGTCCTGTTGACTAATTGATCCGATATCTGGTGCACACCTTAAGTTCTGATGACAATTACAATTATTAAATTATTATTATTAGATTCAGTATCATTGTAAATCCAAGATGGCTGCCGCTACAGAATGCCGCGTATTATCAATCAAGTATAGAATGAAAGGGATTTACTAGTAGAACACAGTGCATTGCGGATCATAAAGTAAGCGGAGTTTAGACAGTTTTAGTCACATAACAACTTGAAAAGACAATAAGTATTTTTAGGATAAATTCAAAAGCTTTTATTGAAAATAAACAATGATATAGAGAATGTACAAAAAGCTATTAAAATAATTCGGTAGGTTCTAGGTACCAGTCATCACACCACTCTTCTCATCAATGTAGCTAGAGCATTGAAAAGACAAAAAACAAATCGTGGGGCGCTTGAATCTTTTATCAACGGACAACGCTTAATATCATTATAATATATATGAACTTAGGTTAGGTATGCTACGCTAGTGGTGTGATGAATGGTACCTAGGACCTATCGATTATTTTAGCCTTGAGTACATTACCTGCATCATTATTTTCAATTAAACCGTTAAATATACGATTTTTAACATAATAATTTAACTACACTCGCGTGCAAATAATTTGAGTCAGTAGGAAAAAATATAATATCTCCTAAAATAATAAAGCTAGGAGCCTGAATTAAATTGTATATTATAGATAAATGCATAGTTAATAAAACAACGTCAAGAGTTAGAGATGATATTCACTTGTTTATTTAATTAACATAGTAAACACGATATCAATTAATTATAGGTAAAAAGCAACCGTGGTACCTCACACACAAAACTAAAAACAAAAAAAAAGTAAAACTTATCAATACTTCGTATTGCCTCCTCGGGCTCTTCTTACAGCTTCTAAACGATTGGGCATACTGTTTATTAAGTTTCTTATGCGTTCTTGCGGGATATTAGCCCATTCTTCCACTAACGCCTGCTTCAGGTCTCTAAGTGTAGCTGGGGCGGGGTTTCGATTTCTTACACGCCTTTCGAGCTCGTCCCATACGTGCTCAATCGGATTTAGGTCCGGGCTTCTCGAGGGCCAGTTCATAGTGTTGATACCAACCTCCTCAAAATAATCTTCCACAATCTGTGCGGTATGTGGCCTGGCGTTGTCATGCATGAACATTGAGTTTTCACCCATATTAATTGAATATGGGCCTACATGCTCATTAACAATCTCTTCCACATACCTGGCACCAGTTAACGTTCCATTTTCTATCAAAACTAATTGCGTGCGACTCTCTGAAGAGATGCCAGCCCAAACCATAACAGACCCACCGCCGAATGCAACTTTTTCTTCAAAACAGGCTGGAATAAAACGTTCACCTGGCCGTCTGTAAACTCTTCGCCGCCCGTCATGTGCATAGAGCTTAAATCTGGATTTGTCAGAAAACATAATTCTTGCCCATTCTTCGGCACCCCATCGCCTGTATTCGCGTGCGTAAAGTTTCCTTGCAGTTCGATGCCCTCTGTCAAGTTTTGGGCCATTTGCCGGTCTATGTGGGGTCAAATTAGCTTCACGAAGCCGCCGCCTTACAGTCCACTCGCTGATTTCATCTCTTCGGGTCTCCCGAAGTTGGTTTTTGACTTCAACTGCAGTGAGATGCCGATTTCGGAGCATTGTTGTTACAATAATTCGATCTTCTCTAGCCGTAGTACATCTCGGCCTGCCGGTTCCTGGTCTTCGAAGGTTCCTGCCAGTTTGTAGGAAACGTTGGAGGACCCTCTGCACCGTAGATAGTGAGACGCCTGTTCTTCTTGCTGTATATCTCTGACTTCTGCCTTCTTGTAACAAAGTGACGATACGTGTACATTCATCTTGTGTTAGCGACATAATAGTAATTCAATAATGACCATCAAAGTCAACAAAAACTGCCTTTTATCATTTTGCTTTGACAGATTGAAAACAAAAGTGAGAAAACAATCAAAAGTGAAATAAGCTCAATTTGAATTTGGTACCAAATTCGACTTTTTTTTTAATAAAACTTTTTCCAGAATTCTTGTAGAACATTGAAGGTTCAATTTAATTCGATATTAAATTATCTTTAATACACAGTTAGTTTCCTGCACATACCGCTATTAATTTGCAAAATATAAGGGTTTTTGTCACTGACCCGTATTATTTGCTCGCGAGTGTACTATTAGAAACGGGGTGTTTACCTAACTCAAATATACATGGTAAAAACCATACCAATAATAATATTTTAATATTATCTAGTCAAAACAGAAAACAATTATTTTACTTATTTTATTTATGGCCTGGGTACGAGACTTTCAAGCCAAATCTTTATTGGAAAACTCTGCACTATAATGTGTTACAAATATAACAATTGTTTTCCCCACTTCCCACAAAAGTAGGAACATTCATATTTTTTTGCCAAAACGGTTGAAGTTACCACAAAATTTTCTATAAAGAAAATATTCTTCATAAAATTCTCTACAATTCTTGCCTTTGAAGTATGTTGTTAAGACTTATAGTTTTCAATCTATGTGTCGCGAAAATTTTAACCCCCCCTTTTTACCCCCACCGCACCATAAATTTAGGTGGCTCTGCTTCCTAAAATGGCCTATGGGTCCTAAAGTCTCATTATGCAAAAGGAGATCCCATCATCACTAAAATCCGTATAATGCCCTTTGTTGTCGTGTGCACCACCGACTACAGGGAGAGCGTCGGTCGTGATCTCTCAGGTCTATCTGAATGATAAATAAAGGTTCGATATTATCATACTGTTTGTTCTGTCTTATTCTTCTGTGTTGTATTTTCTAAAATATATCGTGCTTTTAATTACATTTACATTCACTTCACTCATTGATTTCATTCATTCGCTTTTTTTCCAATCAGTACCTAACTTAGATGTGTGCGTAATCAACTAATCATTCACCTCATCTTTCCTGGCGACACCTATAAATTTTGACAAAACAAAATAGATCTAACCTTATTGAACTCAACTGTTCTCAATTTAACTGTTCCCATTATTCGGTTACCATTCCGGTCATCTTTGTTTGTCGTAGTTTTACCTACGTGACATATTTTCCTATGATTTTCTTCACGTCATGCTTAACTAAATCTACCGCTTATTTGTAGCGAAAAATCATTTCGATTCAATGAATTCTAAAAGTAGGAAGTAAACTGATTCAAACCATCTGCTGAGAGACGAGGGTGCCTATCGAACGACAAACGACGGCAGCTTGTTTACGTACAGAAAATTATGTTGCCATTTGATACCGGCCCCCCGCTGTTTACCCAAGAGTTAGCTTAGGTTATTTCCATTACTTCGTTTAATCACTCCGATTATGAAGTAAAGTTCTTCAGACTGCTTGTTTTAAGAAGTTTTACGATTCCTTTCACGCTTGGTACGGGCCACGTGGAAGAAAGTTTATGTACGGTTGACCAGTTTCAACTGTAAGCTAATTTGAACCTTACAAAAATAACAACTTCACTTAAAAGTTGTAAGGGAGTCCTCAGCACATTTTTACTGTGTAGAGGTATAGAGTTGTATGTACTTAGTCGGTTCATAAGTTCTGTCACTAGCATTTTGACTGGTAAAATAGGAACTGTTAGAGATTGCTTACTATTTCACTATATGGTTAAAAATCTTATTTAACAGTGATACGCCAATTTACGATATTATTTAATGCTGCAAATAGTTGTGGCAGTTTTACACAATTCCTTGTAACATTCAAAAAAGCGCAATAAAAATAACCCCTTCAACAAACACGCGCCCTGTTCGAGTTAATGCTGAATTCGGGCTAAAATATATTCCCCACAAGCCTAACCCAGTGCAGAACTAGTCCTAAAGTCTACTACTGTTCATTTTTTTACGGGTGTATGCCAGCAATCCTCGTAGTGTTTTCATGAAAATAACTTGTATATCTGTTCTCCAAAAAATGAAATGGTTAATGAAATATAAGAAGGACTGTAATCTTTCACTTTTGATGGTTCATAAAATTGCCGAAATTCCGGCTACGCATTTGTGTAACACGTATGACACATTAGATCCGGGAAAGGTAAATGTCCCTTAACATATAAAGTTTTGGGGACACCGCATGGCTACGGGCGCAGAATGTGGCGAATACTGAACAAAATACGGACTTGATATTTAGCAGATGTAAAATACATTTCAATGATTTAATTTGAGAAGGGTTTTTTAGGAAAAACAAAATCAGACGCCAATAGAACTTTATGCCTAGCCAGCCCACTAATGTTGCTATAAGTAAAATTTTGCAGTAAATAGGTACAAATAGATTAGATAATTTCACTTAGTGAATATAATTTTAAGTAAAGTACTATACTCCATCAATACTTTGGCATTGCATACATGAGAGATAATAAAATGAAACTATTGTAGTCCTAGTGGCCTCAGTGTGGTATCTGTATAACATTTTGGATACTTCTGTTTTGTGGCTGTAACTAAGGATTTTTCTTTCGTGTACTGGAAACCCCCACCTCCCACACCCACGTGTTGTGGAACATTAAACAAAAGTAAAAACTAATCTATTTATAAACTAGTCGGTATATTTGGATTTAAGTCTACATAATTTTTTTAAGGTCACTCCACAGATAAAATCCACAACTGACGCAGAACACGTTCGAATCATTTTGAGAACCTAAACAAATCCAAAATAACTAATATTGGCCACTAAATTCCCCTAAACGTCAAGTTACTAGGAAAATGCTGGCATTACAAATTCCAGTAGAAGGTGTGTAATTAAACAGAACCCTTTTACAACAGCTGAAATAACACGGTCGGACTTTACCTGTGAACCTTTACGCCGGAAAGAATCCCAAGGTCCGTTTAAGTTTATTTGTAAAGTTATTCTATGTGCGCATAGCCGTAGATTACAAAAGACTACGAGTATTGTAGATACGCCACTTTCAAACACAAATGGAAATAAAGATTATTATGTATAATATTATTATATAACTAAAAAAGTCGATCAGGCGAGCCAAAAAAATGTTTCACTAAGGCCATAAATCATTAGGCCCCATTTACTTGCTTGTAGGAATGCGTGTCGCAACCTTCGCAGATTATCGATGATGTTATTTATTCACATCACATAATCACGTCTTTAATTAATTACTCTAATTCTAAAATAATACTCAAACTGAAAATATTAATAAATATAGCAATCGGTACTATGTATAACACTGTTTCATCGAGCAAGCGTAATTCATCGATAAGCAATATCGACGTTAGCCGCATCCTAGTTGACAGCTCGGTTTATTTCCCCATCGGAACGTTCCTTTGGCTCGTGCTATAGCCAAATATTTCCCTGGATAGATTTTTATCAAAGAAAGAGAGATTTGACATACTTTTGGCCGGTTTAATGATAATACATAGACGCAAGACTGCAAAATGATTACTTGCAAAAAGTTAGATCGCAGTAATAACTCGTAAGCTTCTTTGATGATGGCATATCTGTTTTATCAGTATGTAATCTATCCATGGTGGTGCGTTTAGATCCTGTCGACTGCTAAAGTTTTATTCTACCGCGGTCATAATCTTTGGATTACCCTGAAGATGGTAGAGAAATTATAGCCAAACTTTCTTTTAAGCTCATTATAAGGCTGCTTTTTACTTTTCTCGGTAAGCTCAACCCGATCCTGTTTTTAATGGCAGATTAAAAATGGTTCAAGAAATAAAGCCTTTCGTAATCTACTTAACGTAAAGTGTGTTCTATGTCATGTGTACCTTGTAAATATGGTCAAAATCGACATGCTTATTTCTACTCTACCACTTTACGATTTTCATTTATATTTAGGGTTTTTACATAGTCTTTTTGCTAAAAGCATTGTATAGGTATTTTTCAGAGTGAAAACAGATTCTCGGCATCGTATTACTATTCTACCTAATTAGCCGGTAATCCTTATTTTTTTAGCCCATTTTACAACATAAATTTTTAGGTTTCTCTAAAAATATTACAACAAAATGATAATGTAGTAACCTACCAACACGCAGTTTTTCTAACTTTGGTACCTCAATATCTATATACTCGTACCTACATGTGTGCACCATCATTCAATTTGTCCATACCTATTGATTATAGCTTTGATTATATTTATCAAAGGATTATAGTCGCTATGTAGTAGTCTCTATAATATGTATAACGAATGCCCACTGCCTTCGCATCGTTTACCTTCATATAACTGTATCTCTGTATAAAAATATACTTTTCTTATTTAATATGATTGAGCATTTTCGCTGTAGCGCCCCTAATAAAAATACCTTGTCAAAAGACAGAGTGACACTTTCATATACATATGCTTGTTGCTCTTCATGTTTTGGTATATTAAGCGAAGGGAAGAAAATTATTCTGTAGAGCTCTCTTAAAAATCCAGAAGCTCATCGGGATCTCGTTGCTAAAGACATACGAGGCTGAGTAGTTTATAGAAAGAAAGTTTTGGAGATGTCTTTTTTGGGTACAATAATAAGAAGTACGTATCCTAGTATTTATTATACTTGACTTGTGATGGTTCAAATAAGTGAAATGAAATATTATGTTGCTTTTAACACAATGTATTTACAATTTACAAATAAGATTCCAAAAGTTTTTCTGTTCGTAATAAAATATTTTAAATATGGGCACCTTCGCGCCGGGAGCGATTGGGAGCGAGCTGTTTGTGTAAATTTTTGTATAGTTTAAATTTTGTAAATAATATTCGCTATTTCTATTCATAATTTGTATAAATAAATATTATTTTTAAATATTAACAATACAATATCCTACATTCTGTTAAATTAAGAGCATATTTTCCCTTCGGTAAAAAATATATAAAAACTATTTTAAGCAGGAATAAATCTGTGAGCTACGACTTTATCGAAACGAGTGGCTTCCCCAATCCGACAAGCGGATTTTCACTGAACCCACCATGTTTTTAATTATTCCTTTTTTTTACTATACATCCGAAAGCCTTTTCATGATTTCATTTACAATCATTATATTTTTTTATAGTTACACATGTCTTTCCGTTCTGGGCATTTGGGATGCGTATGCGGAGTCAAAGACAAGAAAGCGCACGGCCCTTTTGAGAATTTACTAAAACGGATGGGTACACCAAGCGGATGCTGCCCCCTGACCGTGTTATGGGACGCACGCAGAGACAGCACCCGCCACGGTGTAAGGACTTTGGCGAGTTAATGGAATCCAATATGTACCTTTTACCTAATAAAACGGTATCCAATTTTTTCTCCGGCAGACGGTGATTCGCCCTCTAGACTCTCATGATAAGGGACATCAAAGATGGCTCAAGGGCAAAACCGGTGCAAGGGGTTGGTGCGGATTAAGCTAGTAAGTGGGAAAGGACAGGGAGGACAAAGTCTGTGTAGTGTCGCCCTTTACGATGACCTTTTGCTAGCCAGGAAAACAAGAAGTTTCGAAGAGATAGCATGGGGATACCGGGAACTGAGCCGAATGAAAGCAACTAGCAATCGACAGCCCGGCTGTTTTCCACCAGGCATCATCATCATCAACGCACAGCCCAAACCGCTTGTTCTAGGGATTCCAATTTGGCACGTAGGTTCATTATAAGGTCTAGGGATGCACTAAGGAAGGATTTTTCAAAATTCACCCCCTAAGGGGGTAAAATGGGGGTCCAAAGTTTGTAAGGCGAATCAAGATTTGTTAGACTATTTTATTCGAAACTTCACAGGAGTATTCCTAACGATAAATGAGTAAACACGTGTATCAAGATTTATGAAAATTCAACCCCTAAAAGGGGCAAATGTGGTCACAAAGTCTGAAAATCAACATGGGTATCGTATCTTTTTTGAGTACTTATAGTACGCGGGCGAAGCCGCGGAAAAAGGGTAGTTAGGTATAAAAAAGAAAAAAAAATTACTCTTCAATTTAGGCTCATTATAATGCACGTCTGAACGTCACAGAAAAAATAACTACAACCGGTTCTAACCCTATAACTCTGACCCGAGAAGTATTATGACCGGCAAGAAACTCGGTTGGACTTATTTTTTCGAAACAGTAATACATTAGATCTTAAAGATACACAATAATGCGTAGTTCTTCAAAAAGACATATTAAAGCAGCTTGAGAGACATACAATGTACCTATTGTTTAATTAAAAACAAAAAAATCCAAATCTGACTGCTTCACAAAACGTATGACATAAAATATTTTCTTGAGATAGAATGCTAGCCCCCAAATCAAATAGCTCGCGGTAAAGCGATTACTTATTCATAGACTCACTTGTACTGTCACTTTTTTGTGCGAGTATTTTCCATTTCACATCCGCAATCCAGCTAGAATGTACTTCCGATTGTGTTTTCCATAATTCCTCGTATTTATTTATTGAAAGTTTTTAGCACAAAAGAAAATCTTGATGTACAAAAGGCGGACCTCATTCCAAGAGGCATTCTCTACCAGTCAACCTTAAGGCAAAGCAGAGAAGTTGTCCGGTGCGGATACAGGGGTGGGGGGCAACAGGGGCAATTGCCCCCCTGGGGGGTGGGGTGGGGGAGCTGTAACGCAAATCTCGTATACTGGAAGTTGGAGGCGATGCTTACGAGAACAACATGTAAAGATTTAACTTATGAGTAAAAAATCACGAACGGCGTATTTCGGCTTATTTAAAAGCAAACTTGCTGGGAGCATTTTTAACATTATGGGTAAGTGTTCTTTAGTTATTTTACCGCATTTTAATGGAATATCATTATATTATCTAATTGTTCATATTTGGACACCGGCATACTGATACGTTTTTAATGATTACTCTACTACGCTATTAAAATGCCACTTGTTGAGCAGTGACAGATACATTAAAAAAATATTACCTACTAAATTACCTACCAGACAAATAGCCTATCACTGTCCCGGTTTTCACTAGGTACGGAACCACGAAATGTGAGCGCTCTAGCGCGTTTGTCATAATGTCCCTTTTTGTAGACCTAATTTATGACGTGGAGCACGTAGCGCGAAAATGGCGGACGTGAACGAATATGCAGGTTTAATTTAACGGCCTTTTGTAAGGATGGCTAAGGTAAGTCTTTAATTATTAACAAACCACGGGCTGGCTTGCTTCTCTCACAGAATTTACTTGGCAAAGCGTCGTTTATGAGAAAAAAAGATCGAGGTATTTAACAAAGACTTTTGGTTGTGTCCACTTTGTATTTAGTCGGAAATATGTGCAAGTAGTATATTATAAACAGGGCCCGGAATTAGGTGAGCTAAAATACCTAAAGTTCGCGAGAGGACATAATATAGAGTGGTTACAACCGGATGAAAATAATATTTGATTTGGATTAATACTAAGTACTTGTTTCCTTATCTTTCTATATATACTATAGTAGTACTAGTAGCTTTCACTATTTTGACGCTAATACGCCACTCTGACAAGCATTGATAATGAATAGGAAAATACAGATTACTAATTTAAAATATATGTCACATTTTCAGATTTATTATTATAATGTTAACTTTATGGCTGCAATGTAACCATTTTTCATCATTACGACTATTACTTGCAGTGCCCGGATGAATATCGAATACCCGGAATCCAAATAAAATATTATTTTCATCCGGTTGTAACCACTCTATATTATGTCCTCTCGCGAACTTTAGGTATTTTAGCTCACCGAATTCCGGGCCCTGATTATAAATAAGCAAATCTTTGTTATTTCAGGCAAAGCCCTTTTCAGGCAAGTTTTTCTTTTTTTTGTACACTAGATTACTAAATAGAGTAGAAATAGGCAGAACCTACCAGGCATAAAAATCTCGCCGCTGCTTATTTTCACTCATACTTATACATTTATACATATATATTATATTATATACTGGTACGAATGTGTGGCAATGCGAGGCCTGTATGTAAAGTTTTAAAAGTATGTTATTGGCAACGCGCGTGTGAGTTGCATGGGTTCATAGGCTACGGTAGCTACGTAGGTATACAAGAAAATCATAATACGATCAATATGAGATCAAAATTATGGTCATGTTTCGGCTTCTAATTATAATTGTATATTGTTTCTTCCTCTTTTGTTCACCTTGACAGTTTAATTTCATTCCTGCTGTTAAGCAACATAATTAAAAGCATAATTTATAATGGATTTAGTACTTTTGCACGCTACGTATTTTTACGTAGCGTGCAAAAGTACTAAATCCATAGCGTGCAAAAGTACTTTCTGCCTGTGGAAAGTTTTAATTGGCTCACTTTTTCTACATACCTATTTTGTTACACTAGCTATAAGTTTTAAATAAATCTAGGTATTGTCATCAAGTAATGAGTCCTGACAGCCCTAAATTTATATATTCTGCAGCTGCAATACACCAACGAATAAGATTTAATGGTCTAGTATTAAACTTAGCTAATAACTGAGCGCTGCTAAGCGCAGACTTGGCCAACTTGTACGCGTAAGACTTAGTTCTGATGCATTAAGTTTCAATAAGTTAACTTCCAAAGTGATGACATTTGGTTTAACTAATTTCCGCACTATGATTGATCTCTTCAATTAAACTTATATAATCCGAAAAGAGGCTGCTGTGAATGATTCTAATGGATATTATGAAAATGTTATGTTCGTGATGAAAATGTGATCAAAAAAATAAAGTGTGCTTCCGGTCCTACGTGTTCATCTATTTTCAACATTCAAATATTCATATGATCATTTGACAAGTATTCGGAAAGTGAAACATATTGATACTCATGGAAGTCGTGAGCTTTTTAATATTCAATACAATTCAATATTAATGTATTTCTAAACACAAGAGCTTCATACAATATAAATTAAATGAATGTAGGTTTACAATTTTCTGATGTTTAACAACCGCTTTTGTAATACTAAGATCGGTGTACCAGAAGCTTTTTCATAATTATAATCATAATATGTTTATTTGCAGAAAAAGGGTTAGTTACATGTCTTATCTTTAGGTTAGTGATAGTCCCACCGTCTTCAGCTGGGTTTAACAGCATGCAAATATTCTTATACATAATAACTAACAGAATGGAATAACAATATGAGATATATATATATATATACAGAGAGTATTATGTGATGTCAATAACAACAATAAAACATTAATCAGTTAAAAATACACTACAAGTTTGGCTAATATATTATAAAAGAAAAGTTAAAAATAATTACATTGAATGTCATTCCGGTACAATAAATGTCAATTGGCAGAGAAGAATACTAATTACACAAATATAAGATGTCAAATAGTCATTACAAATTGCTCCACTAGGGTAAGAAATTTATTCTTCGTGTTCCATGAATTGTTGGACACTGTATCCCGTTATAAATACGTAACTGGTTTGTTTCAAATGACGATATTACTTTAAGCGTGGAAGAGTGCTTACAATAAAGGATACAGATTAGGTATTTATGTAAATTTGTGGTATTTTTGGTTTAACATTAATTTGTGATGTCGCTTTATCATCAATTAGCCTAAAATCAGTCTAAGCACCTAGGAAACTATAGTTTTGCAGTAGTTTTCTGCTTATTGATTTAAAATAATATTGTAAAATTAACTGAATCCACGTTGATCGGATATTTTAACAATATCAATGAAATATTAGTATACGAAGATACGACTAGTAATCAGTGCATATTTATAAAAAATGTGGTTGTCTGCTAAATTAAAATAAATCTAATATAATGAACTGATTTAAAATCACTCGATTTTCACTCATTATTTTGTAAATAAAAATGAGTAATACTACTATACTAGTGCCTAATGTCTAGTAATATTTGTTTTGTACAGTCACCGGCAATAGTATCTTCCTACACGAAAGCCGCAAAAATGTGACACGCTCTTATTAAATAAAATAAAGCCTTTTATTTCTCGCAATTAAAATATAAGGTATTTCATAGTCAAATAGGTATAAACAAACTTGTATCATGCTGGATATGGAGCTGGATATGAAGAAAGGTGTAAGCTTAAAAATTGACAGGAAGACTCGCAAATATAATACAAAAAAGGCAAGTTGGGACGAGTTTGATGACAAACTCACTCAACTTCTTCTAGAACACAATATCGATCCACATAACATAAGCACGATACACAATAAAACGCAACTGGAACAAACCGTTAATACATACACAATGCAGATTACAAAAGCATGCACCCAGCATATACCACTCAAAAAGTCAAATCAACGAGTAAGTTTTCCGTGGTGGTCCGATGAATTACACGAAATGAAGAAACACGTCGCTACCAAGAAAAGACGTATCCGATGCGCAGCACCGATCAGACGTGCAAAAGTGGTCCGAGAATACTTAGAAGAAAAAGAAAAATACGAGGTTGCAGCCAAAAATGCCCAGATTGCTAGTTGGAAGGACTTCTGCCAGAGGCAAGGAAGAGAAACGGTGTGGGGTGGCATTTACAGGGTGATTAAAAAGACCGAAAGGAGAACGGAGGACCTGCCCTTAAGGAAGGAGGGAAGGGTCTTGACGCTAGAAGAGTCAGTGGAATGGATAGCTGAAAGATTTTATCCAGATGATGACAGACGCGAGGAGGGACCAGAACACCTAGAAACTAGAAAGCTGGCACTTATAGTAAATAAGCTGGACCATGCTGAGGTACATGATCCACTATTTACTTTGGGAGAAATGTTGAGTGCCACCGATAGCTTTAACCCTAAGAAGGCCCCGGGCGAACATGGTTTCACGGCGGATATATGTCAGCAGGTAATAAGAAGCCACCCCAAAATCTTCCTGGCAATAGCAAATAAGTGCCTAGAACTGGGACACTTTCCAACAGCATGGAAAAAAGCGGTGGTGTTTGTCCTGAAAAAAACCGGGAAAAGTCGACTATACCGAAGTGAAGTCACACCGACCTATTGGTCTTCTTCCCGTTCTGGGTAAGATGTTTGAAAAAATGGTCATGAACAGGCTGAAACACCATCTAGTTCCAAGACTCAGCCCCCAGCAGTACGGGTTCATGCCCCAACGCAGTACCGAGGACTCTCTCTTTGTTTTAATGAACCGTATAAAGCTTAAATTATCACATAAAAAGATAATTATCATAGTATCGTTGGACATAGAGGGAGCATTCGACAGCGCATGGTGGCCAAAACTAAGAACTCTATTGGCTGAGGAGGCCTGCCCATTCAACATTAGGCGAGTAATAGACAGCTATCTGGAGGAAAGGAAAGTAGAAGTAAGGTATGGAGGAAGAATAGCTGTTAGAGAAACAGAGAAAGGATGTGTGCAGGGCTCAATAGGTGGGCCGATATTATGGAACCTACTCCTTGGCCCACTCCTGCGGCAGTTAGACAAAGAGGGACACTATATACAGGCTTTTGCGGATGACGTGCTGTTGGTGTTCGACGGGGATTCAGGGCAGGACGTCTCAATGAAGGCAAACAGAGCGCTTTCTAGTGTCTGGGACTGGGGTGTCTTAAACAAGTTGAAATTTGCTCCCCATAAAACCGTAGCAATAACCGTTACCAGGAAGCTTAAATATGACACTCCCGTCCTAAACATGGGGGGACGCAGCATTGAGATGTCTAGAGAGATGAAAGTTCTGGGTCTTACGATTGATGACAAGCTTACCTTCAACACGCATGTAGCTAATATCTGCAAAAAAGCGCTGAATATATATAAAATACTCAGAACAGCCGCAAGAGTGAGCTGGGGACTGCACCCCGAAGTGACGCACACAATTTATACCGCGGCTGTGGAGCCCGTCATCACATATGCCGCGGCGGCGTGGGCGTCAGCTTCGCAGAAGATAGGTACACAAAAAGAGCTGGCAGCCGTACGGGAGGCTTTGTACAAAAGCTCTGCGGAGCTTACCGTACGGTTTCCCTTAACTCGGCCCTACTGTTGACTGGTATTCTGCCCCTGGACCTTCGAATACTAGAAGCAGCGGCCATGTATGAGGCGAGAAGAGGGCGGACTAGTGCGCTACCGGATGATAGAGAAGTAGAAATTTTGGTGAACTACTCAGAAACTCCTCATCCTGCCTTCTGTGGGGACCTACACTTCACAATCTTGGCGGATCGTGCAGCACTGGATAGGTCTGCGGTGCAGGAAATTCAAATATATACAGACGGTAGCAAAATTTACGGGGGTTTCGGAGCCTCCCTATCCATATGGAAGAATGAGATTGAGGAAAAATCTGTCAAAATCAAACTTGCCGATTACTGCACTGTTTATCAGGCTGAGCTTTTGGCCATCCACAGAGCAGCTGAGGAAATAAAAAAGAGGAGTGAAGCGAGCTTCGGCATCTTTAGCGACTCAAGATCTGCACTCGAGACGCTGGTGAGCCGAGACTCGCTCCACCGCCTGGCGCTCGAAACTAGGATAAACATTAGGGCTGCCTTGGCCCAGGGTAAAACTGTGTCTTTGTTTTGGGTCAAGGCACATGCAGGTCTGCCTGGTAACGAGCGCGCGGATGAATTGGCAAAATCTGTAGCTTTGTCAAGGAAGAAAATCTGCGAACCGGACAAATACGAGACAGTTGAACATCTAATCACGGAATGCCCCGTACACGAGTATGACAGAATGAGGTGTGAAAATGAGATGGCTAGGAAAATAAGTATAGATAATATACGTCACATAGTGGCAAATAAACATACGAGAACAATATTTTTAGATTACTGTACCAAAATAGTTAAAATAGTTAAAATCAGGAACAAGTGAATAATTTATGTTCTCACTTGTATAATTGTATATAAAGGAGTAACATAAAATTAGAATAGAAATTAAAATAACCGAGTGAAATACGAAAAGTAAATAAAATAAAATGTACGTATATAAATAAGAAAAACAGTATAGTATATATTGTTTATGTTAATAAGCATATGTATAGGGTATAGAAATAAGAAAATTATGTAAGTAAATATAGTCTCTGACCTTACACACGTCAGGCGTACCATGTTAACCAATAATAAAAAATAATAATAAAAAAACTTGTATCAAGCAATCATTTTTCAATCTCTTAGCGTCCATATTATTATTTTATATAAAATTATTATAAAGAATGTATGAAATTAAAAATAAATAAATATTAATGTCGTGCGAGAACCCCTCAGTTGAGGGTAAAGGCCTCCTCCAGAGATGTCCAGTAGTCTCTATTTTGCGCTTGTGTTGTCCATTGTTTACCAGTCGTATGTGTGATGTCATCTACCCAACTAGTTCTCGGTTTTCCTCTCTTTCGTTAGCCAGAAGGGCCTGGCCATGACGTCAGTAAGGTTGTCCAACGGTTATCACTCATGCGGGCTACGTGGCCCGCCCAACGCCATTTCATTTTTTTGGAGTGGCATAGGGCGTCCATTACTCCAGATACCTCTCTTATGCTACAGTGACGTATCTTTTGGATCCTTCTGATTTTCAACATGCTTCTTTCCATGCTTCGTTGACAGGAGGTTATTTTATTTTTTGCACGGTACGTAAAATTCCATGTTTGGCAGCCGTAAGTGAGTGAGGGCAATAGGCAGGTATCCATGACTTTTCTCTTTATTTTAACTGGCATCTGACTTTTGAAGATTTCTTTTAGGCTCCAATACTTCTTCCATGTTCCTTTAATTCTCCTGTCGATTTCCTGTTCGTTATTTTGTTTATGGAAAGAGATTTGCTTACCTAGGTATACATGACTGTATGTATATATGACTCGACATATTCTAGTGGTAAATTTTCGACCTTTATTGGCTGTTTAGATGATTTTGTCATAACCTTGGTCTTGCTGAAATTGATTTCTAGGCCTGCTTGTCTACTTGATGTTTGTAGAGTGTCGATCATGTACTCCAGCTCTTTACTATTTTCTGACAGCAGCACCAGGTCATCAGCAAATCTCAAGTGGCTGATTTGACGCTCTTATTAGTTGGGCCATAAGAGCGTGTCACATATTTTTGGGGCCTTCGTGTAGGAAGATACTATTGCCGGTGACTGTACTACTAACTGGTATTCATTTTCAAACATTGCCTCAAAGACAATGTTTTTTTTTTACAACTATAGATCGGTCATACTTTAGCAGAATGACCACAAAATGCTTCCAATTTCACAACCTAGGAATGAAAAATTTGTTTTGATCGATGTTCGTTCGTTCATTGTCATTTACTCTCGTTCTTAAGGATAGTATAAGCTTGTCTCAGCTTATTTATTCGTCAGTACGTCCACATTTCTCTCTTATGTCTCGCTTGTGCCCCAGCGTGCCAAAAGAGGCGTGAGCCAATTAGCGTTATTTAAGAGCTTCACTTTTGAAACGTGCATTACCATCCTTAGTAACTAATAATAACTAAGTAGTAAATAATAGTAGTAAAACACGTTATTGCACAAAACAAGTACATGCGTAGATGACCATTGAAAACTACAGGAAGTGTGTACAAAAGCGTGTTTACACAGTCCATTCTCTTTTCGTTGTGGTGGTCTCTTAAGGCGACATGAAAAGAAGGGGGGACAGGGGATAAATAAATAAAATAAATAATATATATATTTCATATTTTTTTAAATCCGTACTGTGTTAAAACTTATACCTACAAAACTTTAACCTAAATAAGAAGCTTAAACCTATGTTAGTAAAATGAGGACAGTACAGATTAGTAGTTTATGTAACTGTTACGTAATAAGGGTCCTTAAAATACGAGTTTTATGACACGGTTTCATAATAAGATCACACGAGATTCAAATGACCGCCAACTGGATTGTGCCGGCACGCGGCAGTCAGCGAGGAAGGCTGGATTTTCATTACGTTACCAAAGTCGTTGTTCCAAATTTGAAACTCATAACTTAACAATATTTGAGCATGTAATGTTAAAATTACGTTACTGCTACAGATAAAAAACTTGTCATAATAAAATCGTTTGTTTTAATGCTGGCCATTGCCTACCGTTTTGAACATATTTTAGAGGACTTACAATGTGAGTGTAGATAAACAAAATAAAAATAAAAATACAGATTCCATTATGTAATGGAAGAGGAAATCATGCTGCGACCGCAAATACTTAATAAGACGAAGCGAACTAGATAGAGATCTTTATTTGCAACCAAGTAACCAATCAAGTACATGACAAAGATTAGCACAATGGACCATGATAGGGTAAAGCAATATTTCTTAAAACTATTTTTATATAATACACGAGCGTTCCTTAGTCAAACGCTGCATTTTAAGCAGCTCCAAGTAGCACAGATAGCTGTATAACTACTCACATATAGATTTATATAGAGCTCTGCGCGTATTAAGACAGTTATAAGGACACACTCGCGGTCCTAAATAATAGCTGTGTGTGTGAAATAGCTTAGGGCTGATTAAGAGCTGCATTCGGTCAGGTCGAGAAAACTAACATTAATACGCATAAGGTGCTATAAAGGCGATTTTTTACGACTGTATACAGCTTTTAACGTTTTCAAATACTTTAACCGTAATAAGGTTTGTTTAGTGGGTAAAATTATACCAAGTGCTGTTTAACAAGGTAATTGTGAACTTCTATTACGGTAACTTAATAAGGGAGCACAAATGAACTACTATGCAGCCATTAGACATATAATGGAACATAATATGGCGCATAATACAGCTTAAAGCTGAACATGTTTACCGCTATGCAGCCTTTATACTGCCGTTGATACTGTCTGCATATAGCGGTTGTTTAAACGTTCATAAGATGTCTCATAGCTGTTTAGCGGTTCAGTAGTATATCGAATTAACTGACTAATTCTGTTGCTGACGTTGTGCTGCAGGGAATGGAGCTCTTCATTCCATCCTCTGCGGTCCCTATTGGTGGCAAATCCCAACCTTGGTTTGGTCGATCCTGCAAAAAGGCATTTCGCCGTAAGCAAGAATGTTACCAAGCCTGGGTAAATGCAGCGGCGACTAGGGATGAAAAAACCAGCGCATTAAAAAAGGAGTTCAACTTTGCCTCCCGGTCCCTCAAAAGAGTAATTGCTAAGGCAAAGTCGTTGCACATTGGTAGAATTGGCGAGAAACTAGAGCGCCTCCCCTCGGGAACTCGTGCGTTCTGGTCTCTTGCCAAAGCTATCCAAGGGAATTTCTGTAAGCAATCTTTTCCGCCTTTGAAAATGGGAAATGACTCGTTGGCTCACGACGCAAAAGACAAAGCCAATCTTCTAGGCAAACTCGTTGCGTCCAACTCGACTTTGGACGACGGGGGATACGCACCGCCGACCATACCGCAGTGTGAGAGCAGTATGCCGGATATACAGTTCCGCCAAAGCTCACTGCGTAAAGCATTTCTTTCCCTCGACATTCATAAGTCGAGTGGGCCCGATGGAATCCCTGCGATTGTGCTGAAGATGTGTGCTCCTGAGTTGGCCCCGGTTTTAACGCGCCTTTTTCGGCTCTCTTACTCTTCTGGCATAGTCCCGATCTCGTGGAAGTCAGCTTTGGTGCACCCGGTCCCAAAAAAAGGTAACCGCTCAAATCCATCCAACTACAGGCCAATAGCTATTACCTCCCTGTTCTCGAAGATAATGGAATCCACTATCAACTGCCAGCTCCTTCGGTACCTAGAGGACCACCAGTTGCTCAGCGACCGCCAATACGGTTTCCGTGGGGGCCGCTCGGCTGGTGATCTTCTAGTTTACCTGACACATCGTTGGGCGCAGGCGATCGAGACAAAGGGTGAAGCATTGGCAGTTAGTTTGGATATTGCGAAGGCCTTTGATCGGGTATGGCACAAAGCACTTCTATCGAAACTTCCTTCTTATGGGCTTCCCGAGAAATTGTGTGAATGGGTCAGTAGCTTTCTTGCAGACAGACGCATCAAGGTCGTAGTTGACGGTGAATGCTCTGACTCCATGTCTGTGAATGCTGGTGTCCCCCAAGGCTGCGTGCTATCACCCACGCTGTTCCTTCTGCATATCAATGACATGCTGCAGATTAGCGGCATACATTGTTATGCAGACGATAGTACGGGTGATGCCTACTACACCGGCCGAACCAACATTTCTCGGGAGAATGTCATTGAGAGCCGGGACAAACTTGTGTCTGAAGTTGAGACTTCCCTTAAAGAAGTTTCAGAATGGGGTCGACTAAATTTAGTCCATTTTAACCCTACCAAGACACAGGTTTGCGCGTTTACCGCAAAAAAGCTTGTGTTTGTCGCTTTACCTCGTTTTGAGAGCACTTCCTTAACTGCCACTGCCAGGGTCCAGATCCTTGGCGTCGACATTTCGAGTGAAGTCCAGTTCCGCGGCCATTTAGAGGGTAAGGCCAAGTTGGCCTCAAAAAAGCTCGGTGTGCTCAACAGATCGAGACATTATTTCACTCCGGCCCACCGCCTCCAGCTTTACAAGGCACAGGTACGCCCACATATGGAATACTGTTCTCATCTGTGGGCGGGAGCGCCCCAGTACCAACTTCTCCCTCTGGACCGCATCCAACGGAGAGCGACTCGAATTGTCGGCTGCCAGGATTTTACGGATCGGCTTGACTCCTTGGCGCTGCGTAGAGATGTAGCCTCGCTCTGCATCTTCTACCGCCTCTATCATGGAGAGTGCTCCGAGGAATTGTTCGGATTAATCCCTGCCGCTTCTTTCCGCCATCGTCCTACGCGACAGCATTACCATCATCACCACTTAGATGGTTGGCAGTCCTCAACTGTGCGTTTCTCGAGAAACTTCCTGCCTCGCACAACAAAACTGTGGAATGAACTGTCGTCTGCGGTATTTCCGGACCGATACGACCTTCAAACCTTCAAGAAAAGAGCGTATTCCCATCTTAAAGGCCGGCAACGTGCTTGTGACCCCTCTGGTGTTGCGGGCGTCTATGGGCGGCGTTAATTGCTTACCATCAGGCGATTCGTCTGCTCGTTTGCCTCCTATTTCATAAAAAAAAAAAACGTCTTTTACTTAATAGTGGTTCATTTAAGTATCTTTAATCAGATATTATCTTAGTAACATAGCGTATGTGGTACTGTAATAAGTCGTAGTCTGCCATTTGCTGCATGGAGGTACTAAACTGACGCGCGTATTTATATTTTACTATAACTTTGACAATTCTGAAGTATAAGATAGCCAATGCAATGAATAAACTTGCAAAATTGCGGCTCCCTAAAATGAATGTCCGTATAACGCCTGTTTAATAGTCACATTTAAGTTAAAGGTGAGCTTGCGAGGAATTAAACGTAAAGTAAACAGCTTACAGCTACATACAGGTTCATATGTTGAATTCTGTTCGGATTTGGGCTGTTTAACAGTACACGAATAATCATTAGCCTTATGCTGCTTATTAGACATGTAAAGGTTAAAGTCGCTGTTTAACATCAGCCACCATTTTATGTGTTAACCTATAAATATTTTGATTTACTTTTCCGAATTCTATAATGTTTTGTGGATTAATTATGAACGTATGCATTAATTTGTAGTTCCAAATATCGTAATAGTAACTTTTTATCTAATAATTATTTAAAATTACTTGAAATTGTTTGGTCAATATTTTCCCATATCTTATTTATAGCATATAATTTAATTATAAACTGAGTATTTTTGTGGCGCACTAAAATTTTCTGAGATAATATATATATATATATATATATATATATATATAATATCAGTAAACTTGCATTCCCATACATCTTTCTCGGATTAATACATATAAGAGAACATATAATGATCCGAATAAAATAACACAGCGTGATATGGCGGCGCGCGTACGATTTACGTGTAATACATGTTTCGCAATACTACCGGCGGTGCTAAATCGCACACCAAATTATGTTTTATTATTCTTTTATTCAGGCCAATGTCAGCCTCTCCCGGTATTAGGAGACATTTGAGATATATTTTCTGAATAAAGAGTCATTAGAGGTCTCTTGGACAGTCAGTATTCCGCTCTTATAGCTCTTGTTACCCCTTATAACTCTGTTAAATTTCTGCTACAATGCTCTTAAGCAGCTATGTAAACTTAAGACTGTATAATTTTGTGCCCATTTAAGAGGTATAAAAGCTGAATAAGCTCGTATACAGCTATTATGCAGCTTTTATATTCAGCTTTAAGCGTAATCGTATTCTATTATTCAGCTGCTATACAGCCTAGTGTGCTACTTAGGTACTTCAGTTGTACTCCTGATTGCAACAGTGGAAATATTTACTACTTTTCCCATGAAAGGGTTGAAGGCGCATTTGTCGAGCGCCCACAAATCCGTGCTTATTCATTGTGCGGGGCTACATTTTTCCCGCAGGTGGCGAGTGTTTGGCGCGGTTTAATCGACTAAACTCCATTGTGGGCCGCGGGCTGCAATGGATTACCTGACCGTGTGTTCCTGAGACCCCACGAGCGCTGGAGAATTGGAAATTCGAGCGAACCAGCGTAATTTTACCTCGAGCTTCGTAACTACTTTGATGAGTAAGAAAAAATACTTAACCTGGTTCAGCTAAGCGTTTTCATCACCCCCGTGCAAAGTAAGCTATATTAATAACTCTCATTGCACTTGTTCCGGCATCCACACACTTTGCTACGTTTGCGGATTTTGCAGTTCCAACTCGGGACCGAGTTTGATCCGATTGCAAATAGTATTGAATGTCTGTGCGGTGCTTTGTGCTTAAAATAGAATGAACTCTATATCTACAAAGTATAGTCACTTAGTATATTTGAAGTGAACGAATTTATCTGCAAATTTGTAAGCACTTTCTTGCGCGTCAAGCTGCAAATGAAATGAACGGAATATTGTAAAAAACTGGCCATCACAGTTACTTTTACTGACATTTAGAAAATAATTGCTTATTTTGTTCATAAATCCACTATTTCTATATTCCACTAGAAACTTGATGCTGAAATGAACGATGCTTGGCAAGATTAGGTAAAACACGTCAGCATAATCAATCTCCTGATTTAGTCTGCAAGATAATTCGCAACTTAAAATTTAGCGTAGGTATTTCAGAATAAATCAGAATCTTTTTGATACGTGTTCACCATCTTTTTCTGAAATAGAACAAAGTGCGTACAAAAACAATGTATTTATTATTGAAGAGAATTTTTAACTGTTGCAATCTAATTTGATCTTAACAGACAAAAGTATTCAGAAACTTATATAGGTAAGTAGTATATTTTTTCTGCCATGCATAAAACCATACACCTCCTTAAGAGGCCTTATTCCCAAAACACGCGAATTTCACGAAATGTTTCATTTTCTTCGAAGGCTATGGCGAAAATACTTAGTTATTTAAAATCAATGATGCATGCATATAATAGTTCATTTTTTAATCTAGACGGCCATCGGAGCAAATATTATATTTTAACGAGTGAAATATGAAAAAAATTGGTTGTTTTTCCGGAAGACCTTTCCGGATTTTCCAATTACATGTACCGTATGTTTCCAAATTACGCAAAAAAGGGTAACAATTTTTATTTAATTTGAATAAAATTCAATTGAGTATATCATGTTTGAGACGGCCATCAAAATAAAAATCGAAAATTCATCTTGGATAATAGACAAAATACCTTCTCATTATATGCCAGTTTTTTGATGAAAACACGGTTACATTTAATTTTTTCCACGAAAACCCTATAAATATTTTGCCCTAAAAATATTACCATAACAAAGTTAAACTATATTTCTATCACGATAAAAAAAATCATTACTATAGTGGTCAACTTAAATAAAGTATGAATTTTTTTAAATGACCTATAAATCACACTTCACAGGACACTTTTTGTAAGAATCGTATTCTTGGGTACTTAATAATAATAAATATGGTTCAAAAGTATTTTTTCGTATTACTAATACTTCAAAATATCTTATAAATAGCATTTTATGTGGCTTTTTCCATTAATATAGTTTTTCGACCTTTTAGGGAATAAGGAGCCTTAAGTCGTCCCTTTACTGCTGAGGATCGTGGCTTCGACGGAAATGTTGCAATAGGTCCTTCCATTTGTTGCGGTCTTCTAGTTGATGAAAGGCCTGTGACATCGGCATCTGAAGTTCATTGGCCACCTGGTCGGACCAGCGTTTAAGACTGGGTCCTCTTGGTCGCCTACTATACACTTTGCCAGTTATAATATTTTTTTCTAAATTATCAGTACTTCGTCTAGCATAAAATCATACGAGTAAGGTTAATTTATTTGGAAAAATATAGGAATGAAATAAATAACTATATAGATAAGATTATTTTTTCTGATAGTGTTTTTAAAGTAGAAATAACAAAAATTGTAAACTGGTTGTCTGTGAGTTAGAGAGACCAGGATAATGGGATTGCATTTATCTAGAATGAGATTAAGATGCACAGAATGGAGGCTGATTTCGTTATTGTCGGCGCCATTTCATTGCAACAGCTCTAATGGAGTTAAGCTATAACGAGCTTCTAGTGAAATAGAATTCGAAAGTAGATCACTAGTTTGTTGATTTAATTTTCTAGTGTGAAAAACGAGTTATCTGCTTCGCAGTGGGATTAAGTTTAAGAGTATGTTTGAGTTTCTTTTTTAGTCTAATTTATAGACGGGGAGCTAGCCACGTCAGATATGAGACAATAATGAGAGTTATGAGAGCAACGAAACCCCTCGACTTCGTTTGCTATACTATGCTTGTTTCTAGATCCGAACATCTGGCAGTTGTAAAGTGGTGGTGAAAGACTGCAAATAACTTGAAGAAAACAAATCTTCGAGTTCTGGGTTTGATGCAATATTATGAAACATTATGAAATTAATTAGATTATATCAGAGCCAGAAGTTTCTGTTAGGGGAAAGTAGTACGAACTGATGCAATATTATGAAACATTATGAAATTAATTAGATTATATCATAGCCAGAAGTTTCTGTTAGGGGAAAGTAGTACGAACTGATGTGCAATGCAATTTGTAGTTCGTCGTCTACTGTTTTTGTTTCCGAATAATACTATGTTTTTTGTTCTAATGTTAAAATTTTCCTATATATCACAGAAGATTGTATTATGTTCCATAAGGCTGTTTAGGCTGAGCCTTGTCAGTCATTCTCTACGTAGTCAGATTATAACTAAATTTTAAAGATATAAAATTTAGTTATAATCTTAAATAAAAAAATTACTAAGCGCAAGCTATTAACGGTAATAATAAATATGAAAAATGTGTGCTTAACTTTACTTATACAAATAGGACATGGTGAAGACATGCGTGATTCCTACAAGTCCTCGGAGCTAGTGCGAAAAAGAAAACTTTTGATCAAATTTTTAAAGAAATAGAAGTCTAAAAATCTCGCTAAATTGTACACTTGAACGACACTGTACATCATCAGAGAAGGCCAGACTGAGAAAAAAGTTTTTTAATCAAAAGTTTTAACCCTTTTAACGTAAATTATGTTTTGTTTATTACTCCTTTGTGTATTTACATATACACATCTATTTCTTAATTAGTAATGGGGGTCAGTAGACTTAATTTGTATTTGTAGAGTTTTGGAAATAATGAAAAAGGACCTAGAAGTAGTATCAACAATTAAGAAAAGAAAACCAGCATATTTTGGTCATATATACAGAAACAATAAATACAATCTACTAAAATTAATAATTGAAGGGAAGCGAGGCCGCGGTAGAAGGCGCACTTCATGGACTAAAAATATAAGAGACTGGTTAGAGGTGGAGAGCATAGATAGACTAATTCGCATGACTGAAGATAAGAGATATATAGACATATGGTCGCCGACCTCCTGGACGGAGATGGCACATGAAGAAGAAGAAGAGAATTAATTTATTCCGGCAGGTAAAATTTCAACCAACAAGCCAATTTTTTTTATCTGCGGCGCGGCGGCCATATTATGTGAGATACTGCACCGAAGGAATGCAAAACCGGTATTTTTTGGATTGGCAATCCCGGTATACCAGTATTGGGACATAATAAGGGCCAAAATATACCGTTCTCAGATTTTTCATTCTCATCGGCCGCCGCTCACTGTTGCCGCCACTGCACATTCCTAACTGTAAGAATGGCAGATGCCAACCAATTGTGATCACAGCACAAAATAACAAATTCATTCCTGGGTTATAAAAAACATTAGAAGTTTTGATATAGAACGCAAGCCAGCGACAGAATTCTGTGACTAGCACGGTTAGCACGACAGTGACGCGACCATATATCGTACATGAGGTAGTCTATCCGTCCTTTTCTGACTGTATCAATTAAAAAAGAGACAGTTAGTCTATCTCGCGCGTGAGATACTGTCGCGTCACTCTTGTGCTAACTGTTCAGGTCAAACTTTGTTGACTTGTACGATTTTTTATGTTCATAAGAGTATGTGAACCATCATCTGGCTATTATGATAGGCACGCGTCTTTGTTGCATTGAACCAGTAATAAAAAAAACCCTGCACAATTAGGTACGCACTAAGATCGTGTAAAGTGTAAACCCAACATACCTTCTATTCTGATACCTTGCACCTATTTGTAGCTTAGAAGACTATTTTTAATTTGAATTTGCGCGAGAAATTTATATAAATATGTTCATTGTCTCTTACGACCCTTTGTGTGGTGGGACATATTACACGGTATTTCTGCTAACTCACTTAGAGACTGATTGTGTATCTCGATGACACTTTAACGATAACCTAATCCATTTACCGAGCGTGAGCTACGCCTAAAGTTTCATCGTTAGCGCGCGGCTGTCAGGAATCGTTTCGCATGAATAAATTATAACATCGCATATATTTATTTAGGTTACGATTTAACTGCTCTGCAAAAAAACTATTTTTTTTTTCAGTGGACAAATCAGTTAGTTTTGCGCATTAGGTAAACTGGGCCGTATCCTATCTATAAAATACGTTTAGACACGATCAAACTTCAAAACAACTCCAGTGCATGCATTACCTATAACTACGCAATACGCAGCTCCTAAACGTCTGAACCAGAAATATCAGAATTTGCCTAAAAATTATTCCGATGCAACTCCAATACAACTTCAATATTATTTTATTTATATATATAACTCAAAGGTGACTGACTGACTGACTGACTGACTGACATACTGATCTATCAACGCACAGTCCAAACCGCTGGTTCTAGAGATTTCAAATTTGGCACGTAGGTTCCTTATAAGGTCTAGAGGTGCGCTAAGAAAGGATTTTTCAAAATTCATCCCCTAAGGAGGTGAAATGGGGGTCCAAAGTTTGTATGGGGAAACAAGATTAGTTAGTCTATTTTATTCGAAACTTCACAGAAGTATTCCTAACAATAAATTAGTAAATACGTGTTGCAGGTTTTTTGAGAATTCAACCCCTAAAAGGGGGAAATGTGGTCAAAAAGTCTGAAAATCAACATGGGTATTGTTTCTATGGTTTATCGGGTCGTTGATTACGAAAACAACAACGATTTTAAAATCCGACGTGGCGGACGTGAAATACCATCTCCCCTGTTAGGGTACAATGGGGTTGAAATATCTAAATATCCATATGGGTGTCGTTTTTGTGATTTTTTGGGACGTTAATTAAGAAAATGGCATCGATTTTGAAATTTAATATTGTGGACATGAAAATTCTTGAAAGTATTTGTGCCAAATTGCAATCTTCTAAATATATAAAAGAAGAAACTGACTGACATATCAACGCACAGCCCAAACCGCTGGTTCTAGAGATTCCAAATGTGGTACGTAGGCTCCTTATAGGGCATAAGGATGCACAGAAATATTTTTTAAAAATTGATCTCCTAAGGGGGGAAATGGGGTTCAAAGTTTGTATGGGAAACGAGATTAGTTCAACTATTTTATTCGAAACTTAACAGGAGTATTCCTAACGATAAATGAGAAAACAAGTGTTTCAGCTTTTTTGAGAATTCAACCCATAAGGGGGAAATGTGGTGACAAAATTTAAATATCAACATGGGTATTGTTTCTATGGTTTATCGGGTCGCTGATTACGAAATCAACACTTAAGGGGGTGAAATGGGGGTTGATAGTTTGTATGGGGAATTTTTAAACGTTGAACCAATTTAGATGAAACTTGGTATAGAGATAGTTTGTGTACCGGGAAACGACATGGGACAGTTTTTATCTCGAAAATCAATCTTTAAGGGGGTGAAATGGGGGTTGGAGGTTTGTATAAAGATTTTTTTACCGCGAACCGATTTAGATAATTTTGTTGTGGATATAGTTTGAGTCCCAGGAAACAATATAGAATATTTTTTAAGCCGAAAATCAATCTTAGAGGGGTAGAAAATATGTTGGTAGTTTGTATGGCGAATTATTAACCGCTGAACAGACGATTGAAATGAAACTTGGTACATATTATATAGATTGAGTCTCGGTAAACAATATAGGATAGTTTATATCTCGAAAATCAAACCTCTAGGGGGTGAAACGGGGGTTGAAAGTTTGTATGGGAAATTAATAACCGTTGAACCTATTTAGATGATTTGGTATGGAGATATGTTGCGTTCTGGAGAAGGATATATAATAGTTGTTATCCCAGAAGTCATTCCTTAAGCGGGTAAAAAGGAGGGTGGATTACTAATTCCACGCAAATGAAGTCGCGGGGAAGAGCTTCTATTCAAGAGTAGAAATCTGTATTAATCATAATCTCTCAGTAGTAAGTCGTTGATGGCGTAACAAATAAACAATTATTGCAATAATTTCTTTAAAATAAAAAATGAGGGAACCGCGGTCTTCAAAACGTGGTATACCGAAACCTCCAGAATGTAACGAATACTTTTCCGAAAACCGCTTCTAAATCAGTTCAGCGAAACGCAAGATGATCGCGGACAAACATACATTCCTACATACAAACATACGAGTCTAACTGAGAACCTCCTTTTTTAGTACTTTTAGTACGCGGGCGAAGCCGCGGGAAAAAGCTAGTTAACTTATATAGCCCAAGTGGTAAAGGCGTCTGCCGCGAATGCAGAAGACGCTGGTTCGATCCCAGCCCTGGGCACCGGAGGTCTAGGTCACTTTTTCCTTTGTATATGACATCTATATAAGTTTATAATTTATATAGTAGTCTGTCTACTTAAAAATAAACAAATCAAAATATTTATTAAAAATAATTTGATTCGTTCTTCAGTTGAACTTCAATATTGGTTGATTTTTTTTATACTACGACGGTGGCAAACAAGCATACGGCCTGCCTGATGGTAAGCAGCTACCGTAACCTATGGACGCCTGTAACTCCACAGGAGTCACATGCGCGTTGCCGACCCTTTACAAAAAGGAGGATTCACTGTGTTGACGGCTAAAGGAACAAGAGGGTCCCTCATCGTCAACACACTGGGTCCTCTTTGAGCTCTTTGGCAACCTTACTCACCAGCAGGAACACAACACTATGAGTAGGGGCTAGTGCTATTTGGCTGTGGTTTTCTGTAAGGTGGAGGTACTTCCCCAGTCGGGCTCTGCTCCAGATTTGAGCGAGATGACATTCACTGAACGTGCCCTACCACACTAAGCGAGATGCCATTCGCAGTGCCCATACGTCTCTTTATTTGTTGTGTGTTGGAGTTATCTTCTAGATAGATTGTGTTTTCAATGTATTTTAAAATTAGACACACACAGTTAGCTTCAAATTATTAGGTATTTTATTTTTGTACAGTTCAGATAAAACGTCGTCTAGTTATGTACTGCTTTTTTTTTTTTTTTTATACCACGACGGTGGCAAACAAGCATACGGCCCGCCTGATGGTAAGCAGCTACCGTAACCTATGGACGCCTGCAACTCCAAAGGAGTCACATGCGCGTTGCCGACCCTTTACAAAAAGGAGGATTCACTGTGTTGACGACTAAAGGAACAAGAAGGTCCCTCATCGTCAACACACTGGGTCCTCTTTGAGCTCTTTGGCAACTGCTGATTTAGTCCAGTTATAAATTAAAACAAACTCAGATTACATCAGCCTAAACGAGTTCGTCACAGTTAAGTATTTATAAAGTCAAGATAATTAACAAAACTCAATTATAGTTAAATTTACATCAGAAGTGTTCGCTTAGAGGACAAAATAAATTAAACGGTTCCATGCTTCTCACAAAATTTCTCTCCGTTGAGTCCATGGATGACCTCCTACAGAGACTTCATGATTAAACTGCGTTTTGAGGACCGGTATTAGGTAAAATAAATTTTTAGTATACGTTAGTATTATGCGTCTTTCCCGTGGATGTTTTTGGAATTAATGGACTTAAAGCCTTAACTTCTTACTGTACCCTAATGGCAAGTTCAAACCTTCTACTCCTAAAATTCTGTATGATAAAAGCATGAATATTTAAATGAATGATTGCTATTATCCAAATTTTTAAATAACTATCATATTGTCAACAAGACAGGCACCCCTTTCTAGGGACGAGGATAACGCTTGCGTAAGTTACTTTGATACCACAGATGAAGAAGTGAGTACACAGACTCATGGTCACCACACAAAACTTGTACGCCATTTCATTATATTTCATTATATTACTCAGTTCTGCACTACACCATTTTATACCGTAATAAAAAACCGGCGAAGTGCTTGTCAGACCACGCATAATGGAGGGTTCCGTACCTACTATCGAAAAAACTAATATCAAAATGTCAATACAATTTTTAGACTTTCGAATTGATTATTTCTGAAAAAAATTATTGATTAAAAAAAAACTAATAAACCTCACTGCTATTTAAAGACCTATCAGTTGATATGCAAAATGTTAATAGTATGTAATATTTTTTTTTACAATTACTTGCATGTATCGCGTGCCCTCCTAAAAATATTATTCTCAGCAATTTTACTACAAAATTAAGTAGCGGCGTACAAAATACACATTATGTTATATTTTTACATACGGACGGACGTAACGTAACTATAAGGGTTCCGTTTTTACTATTTTCGCTACGGAATCCTAAATAAACAAGGTTTTGATAGAGTTTTGTTTGTTGGTCTAAGGTACCAATCGTAAGTGGCCTGTAGGTTACTAATTTAAGCGCCGCGTCCGTTGTTGTCTTACATGCTGCGTCTTGTAGGTTGTAGGTTGGCGATCTGTGTAAAGGGTAAATATTTCGCTGAGTTCACTCGTCAAATGGAATTTAATATTTCCAGCAGTATTGTGTTTCGAACAGTGACAATTAATTCAAACATGCTTTAATCGGGTATTTCATGACTGATTCGTACGTTAAGCTCGAACAATTATTTTGTTAATTTTTACGAATCACATTTATCCTGGACAAACCGTAGTTAGTTATCCCGGGCGTTTTGCGCAAGTCGACATCCAGTGTGCCTACCTATATTTTGCGTGATAACGGGTAGCTTTATTCTAACCCTAGCTCCTCGACGAAGCCCAGCAGAGCTTCCAGGTTACCTGCTGTCTCGCTCAAGGGCCCTGGGGATCCTAGTGTTTAGTCCTGTATACTTCTACCTGTTTGCAGTCTAGCAGAATGTGCTTTGTTGTTTCTTCCGCTTCCATGCTGGCTCTGCACATGGGGCTATCTGTCCTATCTATTGTGAAGAGGTATTTGTTTAGGGTGTTGTGTCCTGTTATCAGTCTTACTAATTACGTAGTTGAGGTCTTTTTGTCCTCAAGAGTATTTTGAAGTTTTTAGTTGTATTCCGTTACTATTTCTTTTGTTTGTCTGCAGGTTTCCAGTTCTTTCCAGTATGTTTGATGCAGTTGTTTGTAGTGTCGGTCAAGTTGGTTATTTAGGTGCGAGTATGGTAATTGTACGATGGGTTCGGGTCCGTATGCCGATGTATCTGAGCCTTTACGGGCTAGTTCATCCGCAGTATCGTTCCCTCTCGAGTTACTGTGTCCCTTGATCCATTGCAGGTCACCTTGTGCAGTGCCTTCTTTACAAAGCTCTGACAGGCTTTGATTACAATCGTATATGAGTCCAGATGTCAGTCTGTCGCTACTTAGAGCTTGTAGTACTGACGGATAGAGTTTGTTGTGTTCCCTACACAGGGAACATATGTTTCCTTGTTTTAGCTGTCTTCGTTTTACTGAATTGCAAGCTTCTATTATACCTACACATTCTGCTTGGAATACTGTGTTGTGTGCTCCCGAGTGGTTTAGAGATGTACAAACCGTAGTTTTTGCAACATGTCACATAAAATTAACGTAAATATTAACTTGTATAATTATGATAATGAAATGTTAAGTATTAAATACTTATCTTCAACAGTTTTGGTTTAAAATTTTCGTTGTCGTTTTTCATAAAGATACCTTCTATTTAAACATACCTAAGTCAAACCTAGCTACAACAAAAATCATATACCCAATTTGTTCTACATTAGGTACCCGAAACAAGCCAAAACAAGAAAACCCGAAACAAGAAAAAAGTCAGAAATACGAATAACTAAAACAACCACCTTTAATAAAGAAAATATTATTATATGTTAATGCATACCTACATAGTAAATTAATGTTATTTGATATGATTAAACATTGGTACATATTAATTTACAAATGAGTACTGGCTGCGATATAAATTTTATAACGAGCATTAATTTCTAAAATGATGATACACTGAATTCGAAATATTAACTCTTTCCAATTTAATGTAAATATAGTATTTACACCAAATCGTTTATATTCCCATTATATTCTGTGGAGCTTTTGAACTCGCTCTTAGATAGCATAATTGCATTAATTCATTAGCGTTGTATTTAATACATTTATCGCAAAACAAATTTGACCAGTCAGTTTATTCTTTGTCAATGAAACATTTTCCTTATCGTCCGATTTCTTATTAGATTGGTGAAGAGTAAGTTCCGCCCTCACCGGCAGGCAGACCGGCTTTTTCTCATTGTTGTTATTCAGTTAGCGAAGGGATGGCCACTGACGCGAGATGCGAAACTTGACTTGTTATGTCCTTTACTCTATTTCGTTATTGTATTAATGTTGTTGTCTTATATTATTTATATGGAATCAAATGTAATAAAACGAAATCGTAATTACACGCCATACTTTTATTTATTGTCCATGTACAATACAATAGACGGTTTATTGCCACAGAGAGACGCTACGACAGATATTATGGTAGATTAATTTGAGCGCAAGCACGTTCAGGAAATTATTTACTATAGATGCTTCATATGTACAGGTACCTATATGTATTATATGAACGTTTTCCGTTTACTAGCTCTACCGTATCCGGGACGCTTAGTTTGGAACAATAGGTAAAATAAATGTAGAGATATAAACGTTTAGATAATGTGATACTTATGTGGTTACATTATTGTCAAACCTAAAATAACATAGGCCAAATATAGGTACATAAAATAGAGGTGCGTTAATATTATACACAATTATGCATGTACAGATACTTATGGAAAAAGAAACAATGTTACCCTTAATTACATATACATACAATTAATTATGTATAGGCGGCCACGAATCAACATTCACATGGGTATATATACTTAGCACATAAATGCGTACAGTGAGATTCAAAATTGAATGGACACTTTATGAATGAATTCATTTATGAATTGTCCATGCAATTTTGAATCTGGGTGTACCTACCTATCTCTATGATTAAATCGTTATTTATTATACAAGGGAATAAAGTTGCTTTAACCTCTCGTGTTTATGTTGAGTCCCGAGCTAGCGAATTATTAAGCCACGAGCGCAGCGGGTGGTTCAAAAAATTGAATCTTGAGTGCGCGAGGGCCTCAAGGCAAGAGAGGTTGAACAAATTTTTCTGGCGAGTGTAATACAAAAAAATCAACCACACCACCGCGATAAAAAAACGAGTTAAAATCTGACCCAAATGAATGTGTTCAAAATCATTTTTTAAGTCCAGCCAGATAACGTGAAGAATCATCTCAAAACTTGTACCAAATTATAGTGGTAATTTTTTAAGATGTCGGAATCTTACTAGAGAATTCTACATCTTTAAAAATACATGCTATATTTTAGCTTAGAATGCGTTTTTCCTCCGCTTTTAAGGGAAACGCCTTAAACGCCTTTTCGATGTGGAGTGATGGAAACGAAATTATTTAATGTTAAAAACCACTCTTTACATTTAGTGTTACTGTCATATTACAGTCAGAAATTTTTTTTACCAGGCATTACAAATAATTCATGCAAAGTACACTTCAAATTTGGAAGCGTCTAATATCTGAGAATTGAACATTTATCAAAGAAGGTAGGTTGTAAAAGAAAATAGAATATTAAATCACAAAATTCTCTGTCTGGCCCCGCACAAACGTTGTTTCGCTTGACCGGATTTTTACAATCATAGCCTCTTTTTAGTCTTAGCATATTGGAGAAACATTCAGATATTGCTTGTGGCAATTTTGATATGCTAATGTAGCCAAGATAGGTACTGCAACCTCCAGGGACCCACCGCCTGTGTCTATTGCGAAAATTTAAGGTTTTTTCTTCGTCTTTTACGGTTATCTACATAGATATTAAATAGTCCAATATTTTTATTCATAAACGAGGTTTTGCACGCTTTTTATATCTTCGTTTAACTGAATACTAATTCGATATCCCTGCCTTTTCAATAAGCCAATATTGATCCAAGGTTTTAGCCTGAATGCGATGAAATAAGATTTCATGCAGCGATACTTATTACGTAATAGATTTTGTATTTACCTAATTATGGATCAAGGACGATTGTTATGTATTTACAATATGATGTTGTTCATTATTTGGAACACTCTATTGTTTCGCTACAGCCATCATTTAATTGCAACTATGTTGTTTTATAATAGGCACACTCTATTTTACAATAGTCATATTTTCCAGTATTAAATTCACAAAGAATCACGTATATGTTTACAAAAGTTTCTAGTAATTGACGCAGGATAAAGTAAATATGTTTATTTAATATTTCTCGCACTGACGGTTTATACGAGAATAATATATTATGTCAAATAAGTTATTGTTCAATGTCATTTTCATTGCGAATACGCATTGATATAGCTATATTTTCACATCATTTGCGTTGCCGCGACTTGAAGTGACATTTTTGCCTCATAGAGGAAAATGGTTTGGATTCCGTCCAAATACATATACCGTTTGGATAAGCTTTGGAAACGTAAAATGTTATTATTGAAAGTTGTTAAAAGAACTTCGATTGACAAAACTTAAATTGAACTCGACACAATTGATTTCATTCCTGTTTATCAAAATTTTTATGTTCTGCATTTCAGTATTATAACTGTCTTCAAAAAGCGAACAGTACGAACAGTAGCTTGTTTATGTCAATATGTGTTTAATATCGTTTGACTGTACGTATGGGTTTCTACTTAAAATAATGTTATTATGGTTGGTGTTAGTAAGAACGTCCTCGGCTTAAAACGGACATTGACGTATCGTGTCTGAGGAAACTCCGATCCAATTTAAGAGTCGAATCCGATGAGTGTCCCTCGGGATCTGAAGCTTTTATTCATTGAGCGAAATTTTAAAAGGAAAAAGGAAGATTCCAATTTTATTAAATGTACCTATGTGATGTTGGTATATATATCTTTCGCGGGGAAACTCTTTGGGTGACAAATAAATACGGAGCAAAACGTTTTCAAAATTGCCCTCGATCTTTTTTGTGCGAAGCCTTCATTATTCTTTACTAGTCGTCAGCAACAGGTTCAAATGAGAATGAAATGAAAGGCGCCAAGAAAAACACTCAATATACTTTTAAAATAAACATTACTAGAAATAAAGAGGATTATTGTAAATTACCAGCCGAGCCCCGTCTTTAATGTTATTTAGTAGGAGATTTGTTTTATTTGCCTAGTTACACAGCACTTATTTTCATCTTAATTTAATTCGCAGATTGTCAAAGTTTGCGTAAGGTAACAATGTTTATTTGCACGAAAAGAAAACAAAGCGACTGGCATATTATGAAAACTAAAGTTCCCGGTAAAAATAGTTTGTTCGATCTTTTATAAAATACAACGTGTGATACTGAGCCAATCCGTGCAATGACGTAGAAGTGAGCGATAAGGTAACAAACTTTGTACATAGTAGGAAAATAGGGTATGATTTAACCGATCCCCAAATAATATGAAATCGTAATCATAGACATATAAAATAAAGAGATGTAATGCCGTTAAGATAAAACTGTGATTCCATAATAAGCCGATTTCCTCGTGTTTACGCGCGACACGCACACATATACAAGTCGTGGACGAGCGGTGATTGGTTCAAACGTTAAAAGTGTGTGTGCACGACACTGCGGCTGATTATGGAATCACAGATTTATCTTCGTGGGATTATGTCTCCTTATTTTATATGACTATGTCGATAACCTAATTAATAAGATTGGCCACTAAAATAATAGATCTGCTACCAAAATTGTATGGCCAGATAATATCAAAACGATTACCAAAAAATTATATGTAGGTATCACCAAAATATTTGATATCAAAATCGGATCTCCAAACAATATGAAAACGATTACATAAAAATATATTTGGCATTTAAAAAATTTGGTCTATCTTCAGATGTCGGTTCACCTGACACACTCCTCCTCGCTTCGCTCATCGTCCCACCTATCTTGATTCCGTTATTGTTTTCATTATTTGGAAGTAGATCTACTATTCTGGCAATTCAAATCTAGCGATCAAAAATCGATTCAAAGTTGGAGGCCGTATCGATTAAAATGGTCACAGATATTGGCAAAAGTAACAAAACAGAAATATGTCATGTTTTCAAAATACGACGAAACTGTGAACTTTGGACACTTAACTAAGTTATCAATTCAGAGACAAACATTTTTTTTTGTTGTCACGTCATGAATGCTAAATTGAAACGTGTTAAAGATGTTACATGCATGTTGTCATGCCTACACATATTTTAGTGTTAAACTCCGCGTAAGTCATTTATTATTTTTTATGAATATATCATTTTATGTTTTTGCATATTGTCACTGCTTTTGAACACAGTTTGTTAGCAGCAACATGAAGATGCGAAATGAGAATGATAATAAGCCATTTTTTGGGACGAGTCCTTAAACAATTTTTCGTCACTGTTTGATGCCGGTAACAAACTACAGTTTGTTAGCAGCAACATGAAGATGCGAAATGAGAATGATAATAAGCCATTTTTGGGACGAGTCCTTAAACAATTTTTCGTCACTGTTTGATCCCGGGATACACGACAAACAAATGCTGTCAAAGTCACATGAAAAAAGCCGATCCCAATGAATCCTTACAATGTTAGATTGGGCAAAAACCCCACCAGCAGAGTCGCGATTAAGTGGCTACACGTGCCGAGGCAACGCGGCCAAAGTTCGCGGCTCATCGTCAGCTACCAAGTTCCAAATGCTGTGTAACTTTAATTAGAATTCCCACATGAAGCTTGCGTCCCGATCTGACAAATTAGTCTATCTACCATCTTCCTAAACAGTGATGTGCCGTAGAATATAAACCTTGGGTATATTATTGGGAATATTCCCTGAACATTTTGTTATAGGTAGGTAGGTAGGTACCACAAATTGGTATGTTCCAATCGGAACTCTTAAAGGAAATTAACATTAATATGCTTATTTTTTATATTGATGAGTCTTAGAATAATGAGTATAATGACATGTGCCATGGAAACATTTTTGGGAATATTTCTCTGACAATGTTTAAACTAAAATATTTCATTCACAGAAAATATATCCATTTAGGTTTTCATTACGAAGAGAGATTTAATTATTTCAGATGGTCATTGAATTACTCATGGACAGAAATATTTTAAACAGTGAATTTTATATAACAATTGTATATAAGTAATTAAATTTAATCCTAACATATTTTTTAACTATTATTTGTATCTCATCTAGAAAAAACCAATACCATTTATAATTGTGTCGCGATGTTGGATTACACTATTGGCGATATAACTTTTTTTTATACCACGACGGTGGCAAACAAGCATACGGCCCACCTGATGGTAAGCAGTTACCGTAGCCTATGGACGCCTGCAACCCCAGAGGATTCGCATGCGCGTTGCCTACCCTTTAAGAACCTATACACTCCTTTTTTGAAGAACCTCAGAAATTGAATTTCCTCATACCCCAAGCAAAATCCATTTTCTAGGGGTATCAGGAACGGTACATCACTATTCCGAACTAACCTCGCCTCTGTTTAATGAGAAAATAATGTTTTCTCCAGTAACGTAAAAATAATGTCGCTCGTAAAGGAAAAGAATACTCTTAAATATTTTAAACTGTAGAAAATGGACTCTAACGACCGACCGGTCCCGAGAAAATATTAAAACATAATTTGTTTAGTAAGCAACAATATTTGACATGTATTCCGTGCTATCTCCCCGATTTCATATACATGATAAACTTCTTATAGCACATATTAGCAAATTCTCTTCCAATGACACGGCGGATGTAACGAATTTGATATCGTTAGATTGGTCTCATTTCTAGAAATACAAAAGACAAAGGTTGTTTTATAAATAAATTGTTGATGTCAACAACAATCAAATCAGATAGCAGAATGTTCCATGGAAATTTCTTCATAAGAATTTAAGTATTTATTTACATTATAAATATACTGAATTAGGGATACATTGTGTACAATAATTTTACTGAGAACTATGTACTTATCTAATCTAATTGGTGAGGTAAAAAGACTTTCCTACCTTTGTTCCTACTAACTTATATTATTATATTGGTTATATTCCCACAAATTTGATGTCCCGATTGCTCTAAAATAATTAAACCTGTCTCCAGGAAACTTGGCTATTGTTCATCTTTCGGTTGAATCCGGGAACGACATTGATAGATCATTACTTAGTATTGATAAATTGTTTGAAACACGAGGGACAGGTAGCGCCATTAAACTTGCCGGGGTTGGATCCAACTTAGATTGCGTTCGGTAGATTGCACTAAATAATTGCAGCTATGAAACTAATGTTCGTGTCACACTTTGTTAATGCAAGGATTATTCAAATTTGCCAAATATGATAATAATCGCGAACACACGCTTTCACATGTAAGTGCGAACGAGATGAACTAATATTTACCTAAAATATGATCTCATTATATTACGACTCTTTAAATGCCTTTAGCACTACAAAGGCCAGGCTGGAAAGGAGTACCTAGGTATTGAGTGTGCTTTATGCTAGGAGTGCCTATTAGGTGGCCGAGCGTATTCGAGGTCGTTTAGCATATTTTATAAAGGGGAGAGCAGAGCAATACCTGTTTACAACGCTTTTTAGCGTGGGGAACTAAGAAATAAAATAATAAGTACAGTATTTATGTATCGCTAACGCATATGGATCTTAGTGCTTGAAGATGAATACCTAAGCTCACGGAAACACATTGTGCATAGCGACTAAATACAAGTTACTTGAAACCGTTTATTTATAGATATATTATATACATAATAATTTAAGCAGATTAAACGTCTAGTTATACTACAATAACTATAATTATAACACACTAATAACGTTTATTAACGTTGCCAAAACTAGTTTACAACATTACACATAATAAACAGGGCACATGGGTGTCTTTAACACCAACCCTTCAAAGTTAATGTCTGAACTAAGCGTAAACCGCGGTATTTTGATTTCCGAACACGACTAAATTATCGAAATAATGCCTGAGCTGCCAAACACGTTAGAACCCTGTTATTTTAATCTACGGTGGGATATGGACTAACCGTCCACTTTTTGGCACTAAGCCATGGCAGTATATCAGGTCTATTTTGTCATATGGAGTAAAAAGATTGCCGTGAAATTACAATGGGCGGTTACATTAAATATACTTTTATTTAATATGAATAATATAATATGATAGAATTTGCAACTAATGAAGCATTTGCAATAATTTATTCCTAAAGCTATAAATGTGAAAGTCAGCAGCACAAGTAAGTAACTAAACGGGCGAAGTACTCAAAATGTACTCAACACGCTCTTGTTCTCTTTACAATAATTAAGACAATTTGGCTGAAAGGATTTAGAAAAAAACCAGATCCTTGTTGATCGACACACCTCATAGATACACTTTGTTAATGGTACATTGGTATATGTGTTAAACATCATCCTTGGTGTCAGTCAACGAAACCTTTTCGAGCAACAATGTAAGAGCAAAGAAAGTACAGAATCAAACAAGATTTACTGAAAATATGGCTCGTGAAAATTTGTAACCGGCCAGTCTTATATATAAAAGAAGAAACTGACTGACTGACTGACATATCAACGCACAGCCCAAACCGCTGGTTCTAGAAATTCCAAATTGAGCAGGTACCTTATAAGCTCTAGGGGTGCACTAAGAAAAGATTTTTCAAAATTCACCCTCTAAGGGGATGAAATGGGGGTCCCAAGTTTGTATGGTGAAACAAGATTAGTAAGACTATTTTATTCGATCCTTCACTGAAGTATTCCTAACGATAAATGATTAAGCACGTGTTTCAGGTTCTTTGAAAATTCAACCCCTAAAAGGGGGAAATGTGGTAACAAAGTCTAAAAATCAATATGGGTATTGTTTCTATGGTTTATCGGATCGTTGATTACGAAAACAACAACGATTTTAAAATCCAACGTGGCGGACATGAAATAGAAATACCATAACCCCTGTTGGAGTGCGGTGGAGTTAAAATGTCTAAATATCAATATGGGTGTCATTATTATGGTTGTTTGGGACGTTAAATACGAAACTGGCATCGATTTTGAAATTTAATATTGAGGACATGAAAATTCTTAAAAGTATTTGTGCCAAATTGCAATCTAATCTATTTAGATTAGATCTATTAAGATTTTCATATAAAATAAGAAACTGACTGACTGACATATCAACGCATAGCCCAAAATGACAGGGTAGTCTTCATCCAGAAAATCAACCCTTAAGGGGATGAAAAGTGGGTTGGAAGTTTGTATATGACATTTTTAACAGCTGAACCTATTTAGATGAAACTTGGTATACAGATAGTATAAGTCCCGGGAAGGTATATAAAATAGTTTATATTGCGAAAATTAATCCTTAAGGGGGTAAAGTGGGGGTTGGAGGTTGGTATAGAGATTTTTTTACCGCGAACCGATTTAGATAAAATTTAGTATGGATAATATAGTTTGAGTCCCGGGAAACAATACAGGATAGTTTTTATCCCGAAAAGAATCCTAGATGGCTACCCCTCTAAAAGGGGTTGGTAGTTTATGTGGCAAATTATTAACCGCTGAACCGACGTTTGAGATGAAACTTGGTACAGATTTAATGTTAGAATTTTATATTATAAATGCAAAAGTGTGTCTGTCTGTCTATCTGTTACCTTTTTTCGCTTAAGCCTCTGAATCGATTCAGATGAAATTTGGCATAGAGATAGTTTGAATCCCGGGAAATGACGTAGGGTAGTTTTCATCCCGATCATTTTCATCAATCCTTAAGGGGGTGAAAACGTAGTTAAAAGTTTGTATGGGGAATTTTTAAACATTGAACTGATTTAGATGAAACTTAGTATAGAGATAGTTTGAGTCCCGGGAAACGACAGGACAGTTTTTATCCCGAAAATCAATCCTAGGGGGGTAGAAAAGGCGTTGGTAGTTTGTTTGGCGAATTATTAACCAGTGAACCGACGATTGAGATGAAACTTGATACATAGATAGTTTGAGTCCTGGGAAACAATAAAGGATAGATTTTATCTCAAAAATCAACCCTTAAGGGGGTGAAATGGGGGTTGGAGTTTTGTATGGAGAACTTTTGATCGCGACCTGACTTACATAAAATTTGGTATGGATATAGTTTGAGTTCTGGGGAAGGATATATAATAGATGTTATCCCAGAAGTCATTCCTTAAGCGGGTAAAAATGGGGTGTGGCCGCCAGGCTACTCTCTGGCGTCAGTCTGCATCAGCGACAGCACAGTCTAAATATTTATTTATGCGGATACAGAGCATTCGCTGGTTCGGGATCCAATTCCTCCCACTGTGGAACGGGACTCTCAGTAATAACACTCACTGCACTTGGATTCTTATTTATTACTAAAACACAATCACTCGGTACACTTGGCTAACTATGGCTATTTACACTATTTACAACTTATATCCTAGAACAGGTACATATACCCTGCCCGAGGATAGGCACATTTACCCTACTTCGCACTGTCACTAACTTTACTTTAACTACTTAGTCCTCGAACAGGTACATATACCCTGCCCGAGTACTGGTACGTTTACCCTAAGAGCACTAGGTACAAACTGAAACACTAACACTTTACTTATAACGCTTAGTCCATAAACAGGTACATATACCCTGTCATATGAACCCTAGGTACGCTAGGCACTAAACTTTAACACTAGGCACATAGAAAGCCGGTACGCACACTGATATACTGATACTGTCGACTACTGGTCACTATTATCTCTTCTTCTTCTTATTTTTCTTGCTGGAACTGCTTGCTGAACTGAACTGAACTGAACTGCGGCGGTGCGTGCCGGCTTTTATATGATTCGAAAATAGCGAGGGTGGAAATATCTAGAACAATCTGAAAGAGAGATCTATCTTCATCTCTTTTACGCTATGGAAAAATCTAGATATTTTAGACAAGGATATCTCTATCTTTTTTACGCATTCGATAAATCTAGAAGTTTTAGACAGAGAAGTCCTTTGTTTACATTGCTATCTCTTTCTTGCACTCGACTTAGGATATTTGCGTATTTATTTACATTTTTGCTTATATCTCGAAAACTACTGGACGGATTTCGATGATTTATACCTTGTTAGAAAGGTCTTTGCAAGATCTGTCTATCTAGGACAATATCTTTACAGAATTTCAATAAACTAAAAAGTTGCTTTTTCTTAATAGTAAATTTTGTATGGGAGTGAGCTTCTATCTACTCTAACTCCGGTATCCTAAGTCCGAGGCTTACAAAACTATTTTTACTAGATAGTTTACTAAAAACCCTATCTCTAGAGGTATGTATGACCTATGTGGGTTGCGGCATTTTCCGGGAAAATCAAAATGTTTTCGCGGCTCTCGCTTCGGTCAAGCCTTGCCACCTCAGTCGGGGCCCGCGGTCGTCGTATGGTAATCTCGGCTGCCTGGGTTATCATTCATACAAATACGCCGCTCCCCCTCTGCCCGCCCTCAGTCGGGCGCGTACCATCACAGAGGGCACACATACTGCTTTTCAGCGGTACAAACAAGTCTTGTTTCTGCACAGACATCAATCAATCTAGTTTTTACTTTAATAAAGTTGACCTGTGTGTACCACTTATTTATCACCTTACCTAAACCTTATAACTAACTAGGTAAAATACAATTTATTTAGGTAGGGATCTAGGCTGTCCGTAACAGTTCTGCCCCCGCTGACGCTCCTGCGGCTGCTCCTGTTGCAACGGTAGGACAGCCAGCTTCGTGACGGGCCTCCGGAACACGCCTCCCTTGGTCTGGACGTCGGCTGATCGGACTGCGCCATCTGGTCCCTGGTACACCTTCGTGACGATCCCTCGCGGCCATACGTTGCGTGGTAAATTTCCATCCACGATAATAACGTAGTCGCCCTCCTGGATCGGTCTCACTCCGTTAGCCGCTGACTGTCGTGGTGCAAGTGTGGGTAGGTACTCGCGCACCCACCGCCTCCAAAAATGGTCCGCTAGAGCTTGGCTGGCGCGCCAAGTTCTTCGGTCGGCTTCATCGCATGGTCCTGTCGGTGGAACCCCCGTCGATCCGCCCAGTAGAAAGTGTGCTGGTGTCAGAGCTTCTTCATCTTTAGGGTCCACCGAAACGTGGGTCAGCGGTCTTGCGTTGACGGTGTTTTCTGCTTCGGCTAATACGGTCATCAGTAATTCTTCTCTCGGCGCCTTTGTGTGCAGAGTGGCTGTTAATGCGCTCTTTACGGAGCGCACCAGTCGCTCCCAGGCTCCGCCTTGATTTGGTGCACCGGGTGGGATAAACCTCCACGAAATGTTCTTCTGCACGCCGAACTCTTGAAGTGCAGGTATCCATTCTTTGTACGCGTTGCGTAGCTCGATGTCCGATCCCCGGAAATTGGTTGCATTGTCACTGTATATGACCGCAGGCCATCCTCGTCGTGCCGCCAGTCGTCGTAGAGCCATTATCGCTGAGTCTGTCGATAGGCTGTGGACGACCTCCAGATGCACAGCTCGCGTAGTTAGACAGGTGAACAATGCAACCCACCTTTTTTCGTGTCTTCGTCCGATGGTTACCATGAGTGGCCCAAACAGGTCCACGGCTGTGTTCGTGAACGGTCTTTTATACGGCTCGATTCTTGCCAGCGGCAAGTCTCCCATTGCTGGCACCTTCGGCTGTGTCTTACGAAGAATGCACAGGCGGCACTTGCCAGCCACTTGTCGCACCGTCGGTCGTAGGTGAATGATCCAGTGGAGCTGACGCAGATCATTCACAACCCGTTCGTTGTTGGCGTGTCCAGCTTCCCGATGTGCTCGAGCGATCATTAGTTTGATCACCCGATGCCTGCCGTCCAGGATTACAGGTCTCTTTTCCAGGCCTTGCACCGGCGCTGCGTTGATCCGTCCCCGCATCCTTATTAGACCATCTTCATCTATTACTGGGTCTAATTCGAAGATCCGACTCTTCCGGTTCACTGGCTCCTGCTTAACCAGACTTCGGTATTCCTCCGGGAAACTTGTCCGCTGCACGTACTGGAAGAGTAAGTGTTCCGCTTTCTTCCGATGTCTCACTTGCAGCGGCATTCGTTGTCGGGTCTTAAGGCACTCGACGAACTGGTAAACGCGTGCTGTCGCGTTCAGCAGTCTGTTGTAGTCGGAGAATCGATCGATGTCGGGAATAGGCTCCTTGTTTACCTTTGGTTCTTCTGTCGCAGCGCAAATTATTTCTTCCCTCTCGGCTGGATCCGTAGTCTCCTGGGACATCTTCTCCTTTGGCCATTCGTTTTCTGGTCTCTTCAGGAAGTCTGGTCCTTGATACCATCGGCTGTCGAAGGTGACTTGTCTTCTGTTATCCGGCCGCGTAGCTTCGTCTGCCGGATTTTCCTTGGTTGGTACCCAGCGCCATTGACTTGGCTTCGTTAGCTCCGCTATCTCTCCTAAGCGGTTGGCTACGTAGGCGCTGTAGCGTTTGGCGTCGTTGCGAATCCAGTGGAGTACTGTTCCACTATCAGTCCACAAAACGACTCGTGCTGGCGTCAGACGGTGCTCTTCTCGGATGGTCTGCTGCAGTCTCGATCCGATGAGCGCTGACTGAAGCTCCATGCGTGGCACGCTGAGTTGTCTCGTTGGCCCCACCTTACTTTTGGCGGCGACCATGCTGACCAGGGCCGTCCCATCTTCTTGGACGACTCTCCAATATGCCACGCATGCGTACGCCTTGGTGCTGGCGTCCACGAAGACGTGTAGTTCCTTGCTCGCCGCTGCCCCCGTTGACAAGTAGCATCTGGGAATTCGAAGTGCTGCAACGCTGTCCAAAGCCCGTAGCCATTCTTCGAAGTCGTGCTTGTCCTCTTCTGGCAGTGGTGAGTCCCAGTCCAGTTTCTTGGCCCACAAGTTTTGTAACTGGACTTTGGCTGTTATTGTGTAGTGACTTAACAGCCCCAGTGGGTCGTACACGGACATCACGGCCGATAGCATTTGCCTCTTCGTCGGCGTAGTCTTCATGTCTCGTACCTCGGCCGGTACCCTCATCATGGCCGTGTTAAACCCGAGCTCGTCCGTTTCAGGGTTCCAATACATGCCAAGGATCTTGTTTTCCTTCTTCCCTAGCTGCGCCGGTGCGTTTGCGTGCAGCTCTTGTGGGATACCTTGCAGTAACTTCTTACTGTTGGACGTCCATCCACGAAGCTTGAACCCTCCTTTAGCGTGTGACGATGTTACTTGCGTGGCACGATGCACGAGCTCTTCCTCGTCCGGATAGCTTGCCACGTAGTCGTCCATGTAGTGGTTACGGACGATGTCCTCTACAGCATCCGGGAATTCTTCGGCGTTATCCTGGGCATTCCTGTTGCGAACGCTATGCGCCAGGAAAGGCGAGCTCGCTGCGCCGAACAGCATGCTCGTCATCTTGTAGAACTGCGGGTTTCCGGTTCGGCGGTCTCCTCTCCAGACGAAAGTTTGTGAGGGCTGGTCCTCACTCCTCATCTTGATCTGGAGGAACATCTCCTGTAGGTCCGCCACCACGGCGAACTGCCCTTCGCGGAACCGGAACAGTATCCCGATCAGTGATTGTAGTAAGTCCGGCCCTTCCAGTAGAAAATCGTTGAGGCACTTCCCTTGGCTGCGACACGCTGCATCGAAGACTAATCTGATCTTTCCCGGCTTGTTGGGGTTGGTCACAGCGAAGTGCGGTAGAACCCACGCTACGTTGCTATCTGGCGGCTCCTCCAGCGGCTCAGCATACTTCTTAGCAAGCAAGTTATTTACTTGCTCGGTGTAGCTCGCTGCGAATGCCGGGTCACGGTCCATCTTGCGCTCGATGCTATGCAGTCGATTCAATGCCGTGTGCAGGCTCGGCGGCATTCGTGGCTCCTCGTCCCGCCATAGCTGTCCCACCTCGTAGCGTGGTCCGTCGATTTTCTTGACCGACTTCTCGAAGATATCCAGGGCCCTCTGTGTCCCTGGATCTACCTTCTTGACATTCTTGATGCCGAGCGAGTCTATGTTGAAATATTCCCGCAACATAGAGTCCAGGTGCTCGTCATCCTCTTGGCGGCAGTGTAGCGTCACGTGCTTCTCGGGTGGGTTGACTATACGTGGCTTACCTCCGAAGACCACCCAACCTAACCCTGTCAGTACTGCTGCCGGCTCGTCCAGTCCCCGTATTCTCGCCTCCTGAGGTAGCAACACTGGCCATTGGTCTGTCCCCACAAGTAGTCGCGGTACGGCCTCGTCGTAGCAGGCAGTCTGGATATCCTTGAAGTGTTCCATCTCCATGACCTGCTTGCTCATCCTTTGCGTTCGTAGTCCTAGTCTCTTCACTGTGGTGAAGACTAAGTTATACGCGGTCTCTAGGCCCTTTCCTTGTACGCGAACTCTGACTTGTCTGCTTACTTCTGGCACAGCTTCCATGTTGCTTACCCCTGCCAGGCGCAGCGGCGTCTCGGGTCCCGTGGCTCCTATGGCTTCGGCCAAGTCTGCTTGGATCAGACTCACTGTGCTGCCATCGTCAAGCATAGCGTAGGTATCCACCTTCCCTTTTGGACCCTCTACGGTAACAGGTACCATCTTCAAAAATACGCTGGACGTGCTGTTCACTTGTTCCACCGTCGTGTTCGACGTGATCTCCGGCTCTGTTGGTTTGGCCGCCTGCGGATGTCCGGACCCGTCGCGGGCGGCCGGTTGCGGGGCAGGTGAGGCCGCGCGGGGTGGCGGCCGGCGTGCACGCGCTTCTCTCTGCGTGCTGCCCTCGCTGTGCAGTAATCGGTGATGCCATCTGGTGCATCCGTTGGAACCGCATGCCTTTGCGTGACATTTCAACTTGGAGTGTTTACCGTTCAGGCATTTGTAGCATATGCGGTTGCTTTTGGCCCAGTCCCATCTCGCGCCTGTGTCCATGACCAGGACTCGCTTACATTCCGTAGTCCTGTGTTCACCGCCGCAGCACAAGCAAGGCTCCCGAATGCCCACGGTGTTCCCTGTTGTGTACGTCTGCTCGGCGTGGTACTGCGCTTGCGTCCTACGCGCGCCTCTTCCCTGGACTGCGCGACTCGGTGATGGTCGAGCTACCTCCTTAGTCGCCGCTTCCCTCCTTTTATTGGTGCCAGGCATGCGAGCGTGCGAGAATTCTAACTCTGCGTCGCTCTCTTCCATTAAGAAGTCAGCCATCAGCATCAGCTCACACTTGCCGCCCTTTATGTGCTCCTTTGCGTAGGCGCACCATCGACTTCTGAGGTGTGGACTCAGTCTGTCTGTTATCTCTCGAACTAACAACGGGTTGTTGCTATAGTTCCTGCTGTCGAGTTCGCAAAGTGTACTTACAATGTTTACAATCTTCGTTGCGAATTCGTTCAGGTCAATGGCACTGGGTCCCAACGGCGGCAGCCGCTTTAGCTCGTCCAGCGCCTTGTCCACCAGTAAGTCGATGCGCCCGAAATTCTTCTTAAGGAGCCTTATTATTAGCTCTGGCTGTGTCGATGTGGATAACAGATGCTGCACACACTGTCGTGCATCCCCACGTAGACAGTTCCTCAGCCGAGCCATGTTCTCGAACGCACTGAAGTTGTACCGTAGGGTTGACTCCGTGTAGGCGTTGAAGAACAGTAGCCATTCGTTAGGGTTGCCCGTGAATGGCGGCAACTCGTAACATTGCTTCGGCGGTGTGGTCCTGACGGCGTCCCGTAGCTGGTCGGCGAGCCTGTTGAATGCTGTCGCTGCATCACTCGGCAGCGGCTCTACCGACGACCTTAGTCTGGCGTTTTCGGAATACGGCGTCCATTCATGTCGTCCTGGTGGCTGGTCACGCGGTTCCACGGGCGGCGGCGCTCGTGCCTCAATACGCGGCCCACGCGGCGGCGATTGGGCGCGCCTGACCCGTGACGGTACGGGCGGCGACTCTACGCGCACTCGATGATGCGGCGTGTCTTCAATGGTGCGCAGCCACTCGTGCACTCGACTATCGGGTTCAGCCGGTCGTTCCCTGGCCGGGCTGATTGTGCGCGATGACCCCACGGACGATGAGTCAGTTCCAGTTCCAGTTCCAGAGCTCGTTTCTTCGAGTATCTCGTCCCTCTTGAGCTCGTACTCCTTCCTTAGCAGCTCTCGTTCCAACTCGATCTCTCGCCGTTTTAGCTCGACTTCTTTCCTCATTTGCTCGAGTTCGAGCTCTCTCAATTTGGCTGATCGGAGGCTGCTTACGTGTGATGCGTGCGATTTCCTCGACGGATGAGACTTGACCGTCGGTACCTTGCCTGGTGATGGAGTCGGTAACTTCTGTGTCTCCGTGGCCTTAGGGTGGCCCTCTGACTGGGCCTCCTTACTCCCTCTTTCCGAAACCGGAGACAGGTTCTGCGCGCGCCCACTCAGGTGCTCGCGCTCAACTCGGCGTTGCTCCGCCTTTTCCTTATGTCGCAGCTGCTTCTTGATCGCTTGCTCGATCCTTCGCCGCTCCAGTGTCGACGGCGAACGTGGTGATCCCTTATGGACAACCTTCGCGGGCCCAGACGATACCATGGCTCCAGCTCTTACAGGTACCCCCGCAGAAGATTCTTGACACGGCTGCCCGGCCTTGCCCGTGACCCCATCCTGTGGGGTGCGCACGGTACCGGGTGCCCCTGCCACGTTCGCAGATACGCCTTCCGCAGTATCTTCTAGTCGGCCTTCTTCCTCTCCGGTGCGGCGGCCAGACTGCGACCTCGTATTCACTCCTGATGACACCATCTTGGCACTTTATTGCACTATATCACAACACAATGTCACAAATAACACACACGCAAAGTGTCAGTAGTCACTATAAGAATCCACTTTTCACTAGTCCAAGTTCCACTGAATCCCCTGATCCGGCTCGAAGGACCATAGAACTGTGGCCGCCAGGCTACTCTCTGGCGTCAGTCTGCATCAGCGACAGCACAGTCTAAATATTTATTTATGCGGATACAGAGCATTCGCTGGTTCGGGATCCAATTCCTCCCACTGTGGAACGGGACTCTCAGTAATAACACTCACTGCACTTGGATTCTTATTTATTACTAAAACACAATCACTCGGTACACTTGGCTAACTATGGCTATTTACACTATTTACAACTTATATCCTAGAACAGGTACATATACCCTGCCCGAGGATAGGCACATTTACCCTACTTCGCACTGTCACTAACTTTACTTTAACTACTTAGTCCTCGAACAGGTACATATACCCTGCCCGAGTACTGGTACGTTTACCCTAAGAGCACTAGGTACAAACTGAAACACTAACACTTTACTTATAACGCTTAGTCCATAAACAGGTACATATACCCTGTCATATGAACCCTAGGTACGCTAGGCACTAAACTTTAACACTAGGCACATAGAAAGCCGGTACGCACACTGATATACTGATACTGTCGACTACTGGTCACTATTATCTCTTCTTCTTCTTATTTTTCTTGCTGGAACTGCTTGCTGAACTGAACTGAACTGAACTGCGGCGGTGCGTGCCGGCTTTTATATGATTCGAAAATAGCGAGGGTGGAAATATCTAGAACAATCTGAAAGAGAGATCTATCTTCATCTCTTTTACGCTATGGAAAAATCTAGATATTTTAGACAAGGATATCTCTATCTTTTTTACGCATTCGATAAATCTAGAAGTTTTAGACAGAGAAGTCCTTTGTTTACATTGCTATCTCTTTCTTGCACTCGACTTAGGATATTTGCGTATTTATTTACATTTTTGCTTATATCTCGAAAACTACTGGACGGATTTCGATGATTTATACCTTGTTAGAAAGGTCTTTGCAAGATCTGTCTATCTAGGACAATATCTTTACAGAATTTCAATAAACTAAAAAGTTGCTTTTTCTTAATAGTAAATTTTGTATGGGAGTGAGCTTCTATCTACTCTAACTCCGGTATCCTAAGTCCGAGGCTTACAAAACTATTTTTACTAGATAGTTTACTAAAAACCCTATCTCTAGAGGTATGTATGACCTATGTGGGTTGCGGCATTTTCCGGGAAAATCAAAATGTTTTCGCGGCTCTCGCTTCGGTCAAGCCTTGCCACCTCAGTCGGGGCCCGCGGTCGTCGTATGGTAATCTCGGCTGCCTGGGTTATCATTCATACAAATACGCCGCTCCCCCTCTGCCCGCCCTCAGTCGGGCGCGTACCATCACAGAGGGCACACATACTGCTTTTCAGCGGTACAAACAAGTCTTGTTTCTGCACAGACATCAATCAATCTAGTTTTTACTTTAATAAAGTTGACCTGTGTGTACCACTTATTTATCACCTTACCTAAACCTTATAACTAACTAGGTAAAATACAATTTATTTAGGTAGGGATCTAGGCTGTCCGTAACATGGGGGTTGATTACTAATTCCAGGCAGACGAAGTCGCGGCTAAAAGCTTGAATAGAAATTCAAGAGTAAAAATCTGCATTAATCATAGTCTCTAAGTAGTAGTGAGTCGTTGCCGGCGTAACAATTCAACAATTATTGCAATCATTTCTTTTAAAAAAATAAGGGAAACGCCTTACCAAATACCGAAACCTCCAGAATGTAACAAATACTTTTCCGAAAACCGCGTCTAAATCGGTTCAGCCAAACGCGAGATAATCGCGGACAAACATACATACCTACGTACGTGCATAAAATATACGGCTCAAACTGAGAAACTCCTTTTTTAGTACTTTTAGTACGCGGGCGAAGCCACGGGCAAAAGCTAGTACCGTAATAAGACTGTCAAAGAAAGTACCGCACGAGTCGTTCTTGCGGTACTATTGTGGGGGCATTTATGTAACTTTAGTATTATTTGATCGGTGTTATAGCTGTATTATTTGCAGATTGATAAGCGTATACTCTTTACTCTTTACATAAAGCGAATCAAACCAAACTATAGGTAATTAAAGCACGGTTAGCGCCAGATCAGCCTATTTTACAAATGTTACGCATTTCAACGGAAAATATATCATTAGTTATTTCAACGCAAATCCCATATAATGTTTCGTGCCATTTCATATTAATCCTATAGCGCAGTAGTTGAACAATGTATCAAGAAAAACGAGAGCGTAACATATTTAAGTTCCAGGAGCGAGGATTATCCCTGTGTATTGCAATGGGGCTTCGAAATAAAACGCTTCTATTGAACCTCGATCCCTTCGCTTAATTTACAAAACTCTTATCTCAAAAATTTGCTCAGACTAAATAAATCCTTGTCTGTAAAGTAATAAGAATCATTTCTGATCGTGACTTCAGACAAATTCGATGCTGTGAAAGCCACAATCTTTTCGTAAGCTCGCGTTCCACAAAGGTGGATAACTTGTCTTACAAAATGTTCTGCAAACGGAAGCCGTATCTGCGCACCCGACGGATTCTTATAAGCAACTAAAGAATAGGAAACATAAAATGAAGAAAATCTTAGATAATAATTCTTTTATTTTCTACGTGCGCAAGATTGTGTGGAATCTCTGCGATAAGTTAACGATTGAACAATTGTTTCAAGTCGTAGCACTGTGATGGTCTTTTTACTTTAGTTCTTAGATTCTAGCTCTGCGTTCTGTGTGCTGTAAAATTGCATGGATAACTTATGATTATGAGTGGATCCACTCAAGGACAACATGAGATATTGATTGTTGGCAAATGAATGCATATTGGACTATTTACTGTACACCTACATTTTGACTTGCCTATATCTTTAGAATAAGGACCAGTTGCACCAACCAATTTTAACGGACTCATCAGCGGGTCCCGGCAGGTTACTATAAAATTTTCCATACAATAAAATTTAGCGAACGATTTAACGGTGACAGACGGTTTGGTGCAACCTGCCCTAAAGCCCACTCTACACATTGGGCCAACGTTGGCCAATCTAAGGGACGCAGCTATACGGCTGAACGAGATCGTGATATCTCTTGCTCCCTCTAACGCATAACTGCGTCCTTTAGATTGGCCAACGTTGGCCCAACGTGTAGAGCCCGCTTAGTTTATTTGGATTTTGTATCTTAATTTGATAGACTAAGCAATAAAAACAATGAAAAAATCAAGATTTATCGTTTTTTAGGGTTCCGTACCCAAAGGGTAAAATCAGGACCCCATTACTAAGACTCCGCTGTCCGTCTGTCTGTCCGTCTGTCACCAGGCTGTATCTCATGAACTGTGATATTTCACAGATGATGTATTTCTGCTGTCACTATAACAACAAATACTAAATAACAAAAAAAATTAAGGGGGCTTCCATACAACAGACATGATTTTATGCCGTTTTTGTCTATCCAAGCCAAGCTGTAGTATCTCATGAATCGTGATAGTTAGACAGTTGAAATTTTCACAGATAGACGATGTATTTCTGTTACCGCTATAATAACAAATACTTAAAAATAGAATAAAATAAATATGTAAGGGAGCTCCGATACAACAGACATGATTTTTTTTGCCGTTTTTATAGATAATGGTACGGAACTCTTCGTGCGCGAGTTCGACTCTCACTTGGTCGGTTTTTATCGTGTATATTTAATTTTTCTGTACCATATTTAATAAAACATGAGCATTTATATTTGAATAGAATAATTTATTATTGTAACAGATTACATAGTTAAAAATTGCACAAAAATGCTGTCCCGTGTGTCCCAAACTAGGCCGAGCCTATATCTTGGTACCCACTGAGTCAGTTTCACATTGACTTGGATATACGAGTTTAACAGATTTTCATAAATTTAGAGTACTTTACATTACAAGGTTGAGAAGTAACATAAATATATACATGCTAAAAAATAGTACTTATTCTGTATAAAAAATGTAAGTAAGTGATTTATTTGACATACCTAATCATAAACTTTGACATAGAACAAAACATACTTAACAAAGCAAAAATGTATACATATATTATTATACTAGTAAATATATAAATGATGTCCTAACTGACTGACTGATCCACGCAGACCCGAAACTACTGAAGCAAAACAGTGGAAAATTGCACATGTGGTTACACTTATAATGTATACAAGTAATAAGAACCGATTTTCAAAAATTCAACCCCTAAGGGGGTAAAAAGAGGGTTAAAAATTTTGTATGGGTGGGATTTATAATGTTAAGGTAGAGACTTGAAACTTCGTACGTTTGCTGTTAAAAAAAATAAAAATAAAGTAATTTCAGCATTTTTTTTAATTCAACTCCTAACTAACCCTAGCTACAACAATTTATTTTGTGACAGACTTGAAAGTTCATTAGTAGGCTACTTACTTCAAAGCAAAAACTAATTTCAGCGTTTTTTGAAATTCCACCCCAGGGTTGAAACGGGGTTGAAAAGTTTGTATTAAAGCGAGGCTGTAACAACTGAAGCCAGAAAGATATGTAATTTGCAGGTTGCGTAACATTTATAATCTGTACAAGTAACAATGAGCGATTTTGAAAAATTCAACCCATAAGGGGGTAAAAAAGGAGGAGGACAAGGTGCCCGCGAGGAAAGGGAAAAAAATTAACCACGCATTCCTGAGAGCAAAAGAAGGAAAAAATATTATGTAACTTTAGGTCAATTTCGCAAAAAAAAAAAAATTTCTTTCCATTTTTTTAATGTTTCTTGCACATGAAAAGTAAATGTTATTAATAAAATTATCGTCTAAAAGAAACTTTTTTTTTTTGAAAAATTTAGTTGCCGCATAGTTTTCCGTGTCACTTTGATATCTGTCAATAAAGACGTGTAAACTATGCCCAATAGTGGCAACAACGTCATCAGAAAGGCGTTTTGTGCTGAGTTATAATCAAAAGTGTATTATTTATAAATTGGTATTAACTCTGAAACTAGGCGAATTTCAAAAAAGTTTATATGACATTTTTGTCTCTAAATAGGATCTATAATATACTGTTAAAATCCGTCCTCGTGGGCACCGTGTATAGAAAGGATTTATAGTTTTAAGTTAGAGACTTGAAACTTCGTACGTTTACTGCTTTTTAAAAATAATGAAAGTGATTTCAGCGTTTTTTGAAATTCAACCCCTAACGGGGTTTAAAAGGGGTTTTTAACCCCTTGGTTGTATAGAGATTTAAAAATCTTTTTTTTGTGACAGACTTCAAAGTTTACGTTTTTGTGAAAGATAGTTCTCACTCCAAACAATCATATTTTAAGAAGATATAGGTACAATAGGGAATGAATGAAACTTCGTTTGGGAAACGTATTATACGCGGACGAAATCGCGGGCAAAAAAAGCTAGTAGATAATAAGACTATAAAAAAATTAACGCTTTAAAAAAATCTTTATTTATGTTCCGCGCTTTAAAAAAATCTCTATTTAAGTTCCGCGCTCCTTTAAGTTTGTGAGGATAGGGAATATAAAAAAAATACGTACATAAGAGATAAAGCTGAAGGTAATTAAGTAAATATATGAAATTTGTTTTCTGAAATTTATTAATTACTTATATAAGAGTGGATATAGGTACATCGATAAATACACACATCTAAAGCGCATATTACGCGAAATTGTGCAGGTTCAGTTCTTCATAGTCCATCCATTGTCCATTACGTAGTTAGCTCCAGTGACACTCCTTGCCTTGTCGCTAGCTAGGAACAAAATGACACTCCCAATCTCTTCGCTCGTAGCTATAAAACCTTGGATAGTAGAGTCAATCACCGCCTGTCGTAATTTCTTGGGATCTCCAAGACGATTGTTACTTATGAAATCGTTGTCCACAGGCCCAGGGTTGACCGTGTTTACTCTTACTCCTGATGATGCCAGCTCCATCGCTGCACAACGCGTGAAATGATCCAAAGCTGCTTTAGACACGCAGTATGGAAGTCGTGTTGGATTCTTGCATGGACGCAGAGAAGCCCCGCTTGAAATATTCACCACGTTTCCCCCAGTCTTAGCTAGATGCGGTGCTGCGAGGCTCGTCAGTTGAATGGCTGATCGGACATTAATACTCATTACCTCATCGTAAGCTTGCAGGACTTTTCCATCCAATAGGCACCCCTCTGAAAGCATCCCGGCGTTGTTGACTAGTATATCCAGCTTCCCGAAATATTTTATCGTTTTCGGAACTATGGTGGCTACATCATCTTCCTTGGAGAGGTCGGCTTGGATGACGAGAGATTTCCTACCGACCACTTCAATGTTTTTGGCGACAGTGTCAAGCTTAGACTTTGTGCGCGCAACGAGCGCTACGTCAGCGCCCTCTTTGGCGAACATCAACGCCGTCGCTGCGCCGACGCCCGAGCTTGCACCGGTTACAATGACTATCTTGTCTGTAAAACTCATTTTTTTAAACATATTTCTGTATTCAACTTGCTATATCATATGGTGAGTGGTTCGTTTTACAACAGCTTTTATAACGTAAGATACGTTATCGATACTTGATCAATATTGATCAATGTAAAACTTGAGATAATATTACGCAGAGTATAAACTGATTATTTGAATGTTAGGGTTGCGCGCGCATTAATCATACTTATTATCATCGGGACTAACTTTTAAAACCCGAATAATCATCTATTGACGTGGAAAAAGATGTGTACTGTTATCATGTAATTAATGCGCCGATAGTTTTTTGCAAATCGTGAAAAACTTTTTTTAACTTTCATTATTCAACATCAGAATGAAATATGAAAAGATTAAAAAACCGGCCAAGTGCGTGTCCGACCACGCATAATGGAGGATTCCGTACCTGCTATTGAAAAAAAAATATCGCAAGGTCGTATCTGCCTATGTACGTAGTTTTTTGGAGATATCTCAACAACTTCTTAACCAATAATGTTCAAAATAATCCTATTTACCTAAAGGTACTAATAAAGAGATGATAATGATTGCAAAATATTGTGTACTATAGGGATCAGAAATACATCTCTTATCTTGTTATTAAACCTTGAACAACTACCAAGTGTTTAATCTATTCATTTATGCGAGTGGTTTTCCACTTGCCTGTTGAGTGTTGTATGTCCTATAATTCCTATATCTTTCTAATTATCTAAGAGTGGCATAATTTTGTTTTAATTATAATATAGCAACATTATCACATGCATGCAGTTTAGCCAGCCTAGTAACACAACCATGGAATATAGTGATTAGTGTAGGATTGAACGTAGGTAGTGTTCATGTAACACCAGTCGTTACCGAAAATGTAGATTTAGTATTATCTGCTGATCTAGAATTAGCGTAGGTGTCAGAGTAAAATTTGTCAACCCGAATTGGACAACAACTTTATAACAACAAGGTCAAAAACGCCGATGACGTTAAGAAAATGTGGTAATACTTTAATGTTAGGGTAGATGCCCTGTTAAAAACGAGGAGATTGGACGCGATATTTTGTTTTTGGTGAATGATAGGTAAGGTAGGGAGCATCACTGGTTCAACCTACGTCATTGATAACGGATAAATGAAAATATGTGTACAGGTTTACACTAAGATACTTCTTCCTCCTTCCTCCTAGCGTTTATCCCGGCTTGGGGTTCGCTTGACAACCTAACCCCATGAATTGGTGTAGGCACTCGTTTTTACGAAAGCGACTGCCATCTGACATTCCAACCCAGAGGGGAAACTAGGCCTTATCGGGATTAGGTCCGGTTTCCTTACAATGTTTTCCTTCACCGAAAAGCGACTGGTAAATATCAAATGATATTCCGTACATAAGTTCCGAAAACCTCAGTGGTACGAGCTGGGGTTTGAACCCGAGACCTTCTGATTGAAAGTCGGACGTCTTACCGCCAGGCTACCAGCGCTCTACACTAAGTACTCTACATTCGTGAAGTCAAACTTGTACCACAATTACAACTACTTAATAGTAGCTAAGTACAACAAATCTGCTGATTTTCACGCCTGAAGTATGAGTAAATGACTCATAATCAATTTCGTCTTTTAATTTTAATTAGATGTTACGTTATCTTTCTTTCCTACATCTCGAATTTGAAGGTCGTTGTGTACTTTTATTATTAGGTAATTCAATTATTTCGTAAAAATCCTTAATCGAATAACAACTAGAGAAGGCCTTAGTTCGCAATCAACACATTCCGGAACACCACGATCTAGCTCTTCCGGGTGCCGTCACTATAAAGTCGGAAATCCTTTAAACTCGTCTAATGCAACAATAACAATAGCGACAATATCCGGATTCTCATAATCCAATATTCAAGAAATCCCTCATCACCTTCAGCACAGGAAGTCGGGGAGATTTGCTCAGATTTTGCACAATTGAGCCATCTTTTTAAAGTCAATTGAAAATCGCATCAATAAACATAATAGTTACGAGTATTAATATCATTCAAATACGTGCAGCCACGATAAATACACGTACTTTGTTTTGAAGCAGCTTTGGCTAAACTTTGCACTTGACAATGGAAGTATGCCTATTTGCATGGTGATAAGAGATCTAGATAAACGTCTTTTTTTCGGGGCAGTTGTAATTGAATCCCTTAGGAGCCGAAGTAAATGCTTACTTCGGCATATATTAGCGAACGCGTGATACACTGTGGGAAGTCTCAAGGTTGAATTATTGTAGGTAATTATAACAATAATAACTAACTAACAAATAATAAGTTATAATTTTTAAAGGAATTTCAAAGTTACAATTGGCATCCGTAACATAATACCAAGATTTTCTGAAAACAGCTGACGGTCTAAATTACTGCAATTTTTTTAAAGCTTCAGTTTTTCCGGCAATTCTAATCTCTTGGACTCCTTCAATTTTTTATGGCAAATCAATACTCTGAATAACATTTATAAATATTACTAACAATGTTTAAAACTTAGTAATTTAATTATTCCTGTGATTTACTTATTATTCGTATTTATTGTAAAACCTGCGCCGAGTTTCATTATTAAAGGCAAACTGCATGTAAGCCTTTCAATATTATTTGAACTTTCCATTACAAGACTGTCATATTGCATTGGAATCGTTTTCAAACAGAGCAGAGGACGCAATTACAATTCAAGGAAACAATATTTTCCAAGCAGAGAGAAGTCTTTTATATAAACAAAACTGAAAAACGGGGTTCTTGAATTAGCCCCCGTCTCCCCAGGCGAGGAAGACACGTTGAGAAAATAATTTAACAACCCACAGAACCAATAGTATACTAGAAGAAGCAAGCACTTTCAATAGTATGAAACCGCGCCGACCAAGGGAAGGCCGGTGAAAACTTTTTGGAGAGGGCGCTGTTCCAGATTCCATACAATGAGAGAAAGAGACACATGCTATAATAAGCATAAATATAGAATGATATAGAAAGAGGCAGTAGTGAATGATCCTTAACTAGTGTGCAGTCATAAAGCTTTTCTTAGGCAAACACCTTCCCTATGGCATTTATCTACAGTATTTCAGAAACCGGTGGATTTCAATTTCGGAGAAAAACATTGTCTCAATTTCGCGAAAATAAACAAAAACTACTTCGCGCCATACAAATTTAACTTTTCCAAGAACCAATGTTAGGGATGACACTTTGACAGTTGCCCTCCCCGTTTCTTCATACAATTACTTGATATCTGCGTATTTTTATAGCAAAATGATAAGGAAACATCACCAGTTTACTCGGCCAACATTATGGGATGGGTAGTTGCAACTTATTCATCGTAATATTTAGACCATATTCTATTTCAGAATCAATACCTGGTAGTTGGAATATCACGAGTTGATCATTTGGATTTAGATTTGTGTGTTACATAACATGACATACAATGTGAATTTATTATACCTACGTGGCTTAAGAAAGCATAATACATCCTTTTTGCGACTTATCACGCTATTTAGACCTTACTTAAAACTGTGTGGATGGTTGATCCTTGGACAACTAAGTTACACGGGAAGTACGAGCATTTGTGCCTTCTAGTTTAATGTTTTTTTCTGTGACCGAACCATATTCTTGGTAAGCTGCGCTTGCTACGAGCGATGTGCTAATCCAACCAAATTTTACTTGCAATGGTAGTTTTGTAGCAAAAGCATGTTTAAAATATATTTCCACCGTAGCAACTCGAAAAGTTATAACTTATCAGTCTACTTTGTCCTCTAGCTAATATAATTCGTGATATTATAGTCCTATCAAAACGTGTAGAAATACTTGTTATAGTTAATTTTAAATACTTTTAACAAATACCCATCATCACACCATATTTTAACGCTGGTTTTGTTTACCTATCTATACATATAATAAAGCTGAAGAGGGTCGAAAGTCTGTACATGGAAGATAATCGAAAAAAAGTTGGCTGGGGATACCTAGAATCGATAACAGAACACGTTCCAACAATTTTTAGAATTTTTGTCTGTTTATCTGTTTGTCTGTTTATCTGTTTGTCTGTTTATTTGACCGCGCATCACGTGAAAACGGCTGAACGGATTTCGATAAAATTTTGTATAGAGATAGTTTGAGTCCCGAGAAAGGATAACATACAGTTTTAATCCCGAAAATCAACCCTGATTGGGGTGAAAATGGGGTTGAAAGTTTGTATGGAGAATTTTTAACCGCTGAAACGATATAGATAGAAATGAGTATGGAGATCATTTGAGTGTCGAGAAATGTCATAGGATAGTTTTCAAACCCTTGTGGGGGTGAAAAGGGGGTTGGAAGTTGGTATGAGGATTTTTTTACCGCTGAACAGATTTAGATGAAAATTGGTATAGAGATAGTATGGGTCTCGAGAAAGGACAAAGGATAGTTTCATCTTGAAAAAAGCCCCCCCCCCCCACCTTTATTTTAGAACCGTAGGTCCAAAAATTTTGAAAAAAATAATGGAAGCGAAGCCTGAAAGGTACTTTCAATAAAAACTATCTATCTATACATCTATCAAGTGAAAACGGCTGAACGGATTTTGATGAAGTTTTGTGTAGAGATAGTTTGAGTCCCGGGAAAGGACAAAGAATAGTTTTCATCCCGAAAATCAACCCTGGAGGGGGTGAAAAGGGGGTTGAAAGTTTGTATGGAGATTTTTTCATAGAAATTAGTATGAAGATAATTTGAGTCCCGAGGAACGACAGAATAGTTTTCATCCCGAAAATAAACCCTTTCACCCCGAAAAGGGGGTTGGAAGTTGGTATGACGATTTTTTAACCGCTGAACTGATAAAGATGAAATTTGGTATAGTATGGGTCTCAAGAAACGACAAATGATAGTTTTCACTCCGAAAATCAACCCTAAAGGGGTGAAAAGATAGTTATAAATTTGTATAGGGAATTATTAACCGCAGAATCGATTTAGATAAAATTTGGTATGGAGATAATTAATTAAAAACCGGCCAAGTGCGAGTCGGACTCGCGCACCGACGGTTCCGTAGAAACCTGTAGGTATATAAGTAAAAGTTCACCCATTGCATTGACATAGAAAATTGATTTTGTTATAGCTTAAAGGTAGACCTCAGTGTTTGATATGAATTTCAATTTAATACCTCTACGCGTTTACGAGGAAAAAGGTAGTAAGTAAGTTTAAAATTTAAAAAAATATTTTTTTATGATTTTACTAAAAATGTCTACTTTTCGTAATTTTTCCTTTGTCTGTGCTATATGAAGTTTCTTCGTGCCAAGTTTCAAGTTTCTGAGTTTACGGTACCCTTTAGGTTTTGAGTTTCTTGCGAGTAATCAGTTTCAAAATATGCGACTTAAATTGCTATTTCTTTTGATTGCGTTGACATAAAAGTTTGGTTTTGCTACATCTGAAAGGTCCTATAGCCCTGAGTATTTGACATGAATTTCAATTTAATACCTACACGAGTTTACGAGGAATAAGGTAGTAAGTTTAAAATTTAAAAAAATATCTTTTTGTATGATATTACTAAAAATGTCTTCTTTTCGTAATTTTTCCTTTGTCTATGCTATATGACGTTGCTTCGTGCCAAATTTCAAGTTTCTGAGTTCACGGGAAGTACCCCGTAGGTTTTGAGAGTGCCGAAAAACTAAAATTTGCAGCATAAACGACTGTATCTTTTGATTGCGTAGGCTTTTAAGTTTGATTTTTTCACAGCTCCAAGGGACAATAGACCCGAGTATTTGATATAAATTTCAGCTTGTTACCTCCACGCGTTCCTGAAAAAATTGGTCTTGACAGACAGACAGACAGACAGACAGACATACAGACGGACAACGAAGTGATCCTATAAGGGTTCCGTCTTTTCCTTTTGAGGTACGGAACCCTAAAAAAGGAAATAAAATAGTTTTATCTCGGAAATTATCCTTTAAACGGATACAAAAGGGGTGAAAGTTTACATGGGGAAGAAACAACCAATAACCGCTGTCCGTATTTAGATGAAATTTGGTATTTAAATAATTTGTAATTTTTTGGTCAAGGTGTTCATATTTATAACATATTACCCGTCGATGCTTTAAATTTACATTTACCCGCTCTTAAGAAATATTTGAAGTGGGTTAGTATTATATATGACGGACAAAGATGCATGGCCCAAACCAAAAAACTACTACAACATTTATAGGACACCGTTTAGGTAGGAAAACATATCAAACGTTTTGTGAAGCATTCAGATTAGGATTTATTTTTCTTTATAATTAAACAATAGGTACATTATCTGTCTCTCAAGCTGTTTTGATATGTCTTCTTGAAGAATTACGCATTATTTTGTATCTTTAAGATCTAATAATGTATTACTGTATGACGGACAAAGGTGCATGGCCCAAACCAAAAAACTACTACAACATTTATAGGACACCGTTTAGGTAGGAAAACATATCAAACGTTTTGTGAAGCAGTCAGATTAGGATTTATTTTTATTTATAATTAAACAATACGAGTAGGTACATTATCTGTCTCTCAAGCTGTTTTGATATGTCTTCTTGAAGAATTACGCATTATTTTGTATCTTTAAGATCTAATAATGTTTAACGGCCTCCTAGCCTAGTCGGTAGTGAGCCTGCCTATGAAGCAGGAGGTCCCGGGTTCGAATCCTGGTCAGGGCATTTATTTGTGTGTTCATCACGGATATTTGTTCCTGAGTTATGGATGTTTTCTATATATTTAAGTATTTATCTATATCTATCTATTATATATATCGTCGCCTAGTACCCACAACACAAGCCTTATTGAGCTTACTGTGGGACTAGGTTGATTTGTGTAAGATTGTCCCATAATATTTATTTATTTATTTTATTTATTTATTTATTACTGTTTTGAAAAAAATAAGTCCCGTCGAGTATCTTTTCGGTCATAATACTTCTTGGGCCAGAGGTGTAGAGTTAGAACCGGTGGTAGTTTTGGAACGAAGTTCCTTATTGGACGGTTCGCGGATGGGGGGCTAGGTGAAAAAAAGTCACGTGACCGTCACGAAAAAGCGTCACGTCACGAAAACGCGACACCCATACGATTGAGAAACATGTAAAATGGAATGAAATAAAAAATATATAAAATAGAATAAAGAGAAGTGAAGTAAAGTGTAGTGAAAGTGAGAAGTGACAAAGTGATAAAAGTGAAAAAAGTAGAGTTCCTAAAAGTAACAAATGTCAAAAATTTCAAAAATGACTAAATTTCTAAATTTCAAAAATTTCAAAAATTTCAAAAATTTCAAAAATTTCAAAAATTTCAAAAATTTCAAAAATTTCAAAAATTTCAAAAATTTCAAAAATTTTAAAAATTTCAAAAATTACAAGTTTCAAAAATTTCAAAAATTTCAAAAATTTCAAAAATTTCAAAAATTTCAAAAATTTCAAAAATTTCAAAAATTTCAAAAATTTCAAAAATTTCAAAAATTTCAAAAATTTCTAAAAATTCAAAAAATTCAAAAATTTCAAAAAAATACAAAAAAAATTAAAACCACAAAATTAACGAAAAAGTCGAAAATGTAATAAAATTAAATAACAAGTTCGTTCCAACAGAGTGTTCCACGACACTCACGTATTTTATTTTTCTCTGACGTTCATTAGTGCATTGTAATGTGCTTACCTTGAAGTATGTAATTACCACAATTATTGCAACCAGTAACGTAAAAACGTATGAAAATTCATTACCTACGGTAACGTAATCAAAATCCGCCTCTCCTCCCCCCCGACCGCCGGCTCGCATGGTTTCAGTGGATTTTTAATATGTGTGTAGGTAAAGCAGTGTATGCTTCTGTACATAATTAGGCCTTATTACGTAACAGTTACATAAACTACTATTTATCTCCTTTTAGGGTTCCGTATTCAACTAGGAACCCTTATAGTTTCGCCATGTCCGTCCGTCTGTCCACGGTCTAGCTCAGTTACTGTTCGCACTAGAAAGCTGAAATTTGGTGAGGCCTGATAAGAACTTTCAATAAAAACTATATTGAATAAAATCGGTTCAGCCGTTTTAGAATTATCAGTCAAAATCGCATAGTGAAAGGATCTGCCGGATAGTAAACTGACGTAAGCGCCGCCAAATATCCCTTAATAAACGACCGTTTGAACGGATGTTTCGTAACAGGGCGGCATTTACGAAACTACACTGAGCATCGCCCGACATGCTCTTGGCCGGGTTTTTTTGCATTGTTATCCCGGAAATCACCCCTTAAGGATTACTAATTCCTCAAATAGAAAAAAAAACATTTCTGCATTTGTGACACCCCCCCATTTCAACCGCGCCTGTTCTTACCTTTCATGCGTAGACTGATTTAACGGGAAGATCGATTTGGATGATATTTGCCGTGGACATGAACGTATAAATACAAAAGTGGTCCTGTATCGTCCGATATACACCTACTATTGTATGTCGTTTAAATCATGCCAATAGAAATTGATAGGATAAATCCATCTGTCAACTTTACTTCAAGTTCCGCCTCCAGGGTAGCGGGAGAGAAATTAGGGGTGAATTAGCCGCTTACTGACACAGACCGAATTCCACGCGGGCGGGCACAGCTAGTTTCTAATATTAATGTAATTTTTAGGGGGCATGGCATAAAAAATAAAAATAAAAAAACAAGCGACAAGATTACACGAATCAACGTCCTCACTAAAAAATCTCTATAAGAATTGAGTTTTTGGGTATTAAATATTTTTTTGCAATAACAAAAATCAATCTATCTTATTAAATGCAATCCATATGCGTAATTTAATTATTAGCGATTTTCGTTTTCAAATCGTTACCGGACTCTTAACAGTAATGAGTACACGTAGCTCGGAGGCGTCTAGCGAACATGTTCGGTGTACCTAAATATACATTGCTAATTGAATTGCAGTGTAATCGAGGTACAAACACCGTACAATCTTGTTCAACATGTCATTAAATTGTGTACACTGCGCATAGCGCTCACGGAGCAAACAGTACATTGATGTTATGTGTTGCACTCTTAAGCTAACTTGTAAGAAAATGTGGCCCTTCCATTGACATATAATACCGAGAATCCCAATTCACACAAATTTTTGAATGCGACTTGATAGAAAATATAGAGAGGTGAGGCATAGCAAAATATCACCTAGCTCGAATTTGCCCAATTAAAAAGTACACCGAAAATACCTACAGAAAACCACAGTAGTAAATAATAGGTATAATAATACAAATAGTACCTACTGCTATCCCTGCTACCACATTACAAGGCGAGGATATTTTAATATCATTATATCAGTAACCTATCTTCGAATATTTTTCAACTTTCGAAATTGAAACGGGTTTTTTTAATGGCCTCCTAGCCGAGTCGGTAGTGACCCTGCCAAAGAAGCATGAGGTCCCGAGTTCGAAAACTGGTCAGGGCATTTGTTTGTGTATTCATCACAAAATATTTCCGTACGGCGGGAAGAAGTTGGCAAGTCGAGATGAAAACTTGAAGATATTTGAACTTTAAATATAAATAAGGTTCAAATTTCTTCAATTTTATATCTCGAGTTATCACTGTCTTCCCGCCGTGTACGGATTTGTTCCTGAGTTATGGACGTTTCTATGTAATACAAGATAAGTATCTATCTAAGTATGTATATCGTCGCTTATATAATAGTAGCACTACTTTTACATGGATCTATGTGACATACAGAGCAATAGCCGCAAATAAAAAAAATAAAAAAACGTTTATTCACATTTCACTTACACTATTTACAATTAAAATGTTCTTTTGCCAAACCACAGAATGGTTTGTTGGCAGACGAGGCTCCTGTTAATTAACGTAAGCTTAATAAACTTAAACTTATCTACTACTTTTCTATTCTATTGATGGCTATTAAAGTTCATTTTTAAACATATGTATACTTCAAACTCGGCGACATTACTGACATCTTCATTACTTCTTTTAGAGCTTTCCTGTTAAAGATAAACTTGCCCGTAGCCTCCATGGAAGTGGTAGTTGGTAAGGGGTGTTGCCTTACATCAAATCAGGGATTTTAGATTTTGTTAATATGTGGCGTTTTCAAGTCATAGCTATCATTGGTGGTCGTTAATAAAGTTTATTTATAAATGATTTTTTTATGGCAGCAACGCCGTATCGATAACCGACCTTTGACTTGAAAATATCACATATGCTAATAGTGATGAAATACTAATGTTAGACAAGAGTTTCCGATCTCGGAATCAAACTGGGTCTATGTCAAATTCTTAAAAAACACTAAAATTTTGGTTTCTAACAAAGGACGTATGTAACGCCAAAAGTTCCTAAGGACTAATAGTAGACTATATTTTCAATTTAATGAGCCTAATTAAGTTTACAAACATAACATCGAGGTTTCTTTGAACATTTTGTATTTGCAGAAAAATTGTGTCCCCCACTGTAACTTATGAACCGTATGTCCAAGAAACGTGAAAAAATTTGAAAAGATGCACCTTATCGTAAACTTTCTACGAAAATTATTTTGGACATTATCTGTTCAGCCAATATTGAGTTACTTATCTCCAAAAAACTTTTTCCATAGGCATCAGATATGACCTTTTGGTATTAGTTTGGTTCTTATTCCATTTAAAGCACGGAACCCTCCATTATGCGTGGTCCGACACGCACTTAGCCGGTTTCCTCTCTTATTTCGTTCAACATCTTTCGTTACTGACTGTGACTGTACCTGTGCCCTACATTCCTCCGCTCATTTGCGTAATATTTAAATGCAAGCCAAGCCGTATACGTACAGCAAAACTCTATGATTTATCCTTTAGAGGCTCCAAGCATAAACCATTCGTATATTATTAAAACAATAAATATGCGCTGCTACAAAGTATAAATGTGTACTATTAAGCTGTGCATATTATAACGGCACACTGCATATTGCACACAGTTTCATGTCTGGGAATACAGAAACTTATAAGCACAGCAGATAGAAGTAGTCAGTAAACATAACTATCTCGTTTATTTTCAATATTTTTTGACGATCTTATCGTATGACGTTATAATTTAAATGTACATCGCGCTTTTAATCGAACGAGCGGAGCGTAAGCGAAGTGAAGTTCTTACAGTCAACTTCGGACACAACAGAACTGTCAGCTGGCTACCTAGACGTCTGTCGCGAATATCGCGAAGCAGTTCGTGCTTGCCGGTTTTTCGGATAGATGGCGGTGGCAGTCACGTTCGATCTCAATATCGCTTTTAGTATGGACGGATTTTTTATGGGTGGGTTGTAGGGTAGATACACGGACGACGGGATAGGGGAGAAGGTTGTGCGCGAACAAATCAATGGTAAGCGCTTTAATACTTATCTTTCTACTCGTATCAGTTCATGGACTTTCTTACTGTGTTATTATGATGATCATGTGTCTTGTGTTATTTACCAGCATGTATCAGTGCTCAGAGAAATCTTTGATCCCAGTGAGTTGTCAATGGTTATGAACTCAGGGTTACCATAGTGTGAGGAACGGGGTCGCTGTAAGGGGAGGTGGACGCGACTATTTAGCCCAAGATTCCAGATGGAAATCACGGGAGGCTCATGTCCGTAGTAGGAATCAAAGGAGATATCGTCAGCTCACACCATCAACGTCCAGGCCGTGTCTACGTATAGTACCTGCGTGTCTGTTAACATATTTATATCATTCGTATTTAGAGATGGGTAGGGGTGAGTAAATACTGAGTATTTACTCAGTATTTATCCAAAGCACCCCGTAAATACGAGTACGTATTTACTCATTTCCGTGGGTAAAAACTATTACTAATAAAATATATATAAAAGTGAGATCAAAGCACTAAATTGTTTTGTATTGAATATTTCTAGCGTGTATAAATAATATTTTTGTTATAAGAAGCATATTAGATGAAAACAAGGTAATTAGTAGCGAGAAGAAATTTGGAATTCAGGGAATGTAGGAATGTAGACGTGATAAAAAGATAGTCAACTATTTTGTTTCAAATACGAAGGTATTTACTTTGAAAAAATGGGACTTAAGTCGTTTCTGTATTCTAGATAATTGCATTTCGCAAGCCGATTCGAATATTATACAGATATTAAAAAAATGTTTACAAAAAAAAACTGCCACGAAAATACTTCACAATATTATAGGCATTATAGCTCTTATCAGATAGCGCGGCGATTGTTAGCTAGTGCTAATGAACAAAGAATATAGAAATAATGACCATAAAGGGTAAAACTGCGAACAAAAGACCACCTAGTTTGCGGCGTGGACTTAAACTGCATCCTCTATTATATTTGTCTATTTCTTATCTCAAAAGTATGCACAGTTTTAACATTAATAAACATCGTTTTCATAAGGGATATATAGTGTCGCAGAGTGAACAAAAGGTGGCTCGGCTCGCTGAATGTGCTTTAAATCCTTATCTTGCAAAATGTGTGTTTCGCTTCCCTTATTTTGATTGGGTGATTAGCGGACACTAACAAGTGTAGTACGATTAGTATCCAATGAAAATACAGTTAGGCACGCTGGCGCGCCTGGCGCGTTTGGCACGCTCAGTTGCTGTTTGTCAGTCAACCTGTACTACCTACTTGCTCATTTTACGTAAAGTGCCTCGTGTGATTTTCCTTGGACCCTTGCTTTGTATATGGACTTTGAAGGTGTTTTCTTTGTGATTAAAGTTAACATTTCTGGACTTTTGATTTTTGTTAGTGAATATCTTTCGATAATGGATATTTTTGGTAGCGTTCCAGTTTCACGCTAAAATGTGTGGCTCTGAGGACCGCGACAGAAATCACATGCTCGCTATTGGATTACAGCACGGTTTGCACAATAGTGAAGCAATAGTATCTCGCGTATAATACTACCCGTCTTTTTTTAAATGATAAAGATGGATAGACTATCCCGCGCGCGAGATACTGTCGCGTCACACTTGTGCTAACTGTGCCGGGATATCCAAGTTGTCGGTACATCGATCTTGTGGAGCTAGGTATCGCCATTAGCAAACCTGACCCCGTTCAAAGCAAAGGCGAGTGTTTGCGTGGCACTTACGTCATTTTATTAAGAGTTTTTTTAAAGAAAACTCAAAAACGGCTCAACTGATCATGTTGAAAGTAATTTTATTTTTAAGTATTTTCTAGTCCCTATTCATCCGATCATTTTCATATTTTTGTACTTTGGTTTAAATGTTATAGAGGGGTAAATATAATTTTAGTCTTCAGGAATGTTTTTTTTTCTTCAAAAATATATTCGATATATTAAAAAAACTCTTTAGAATCATTCAAGTTATTTTAATGCCCAATTTAATCATGTAGACACGTTGATGGTTTCTGATTTTTGGTGTGGCAATTAGTTACATGTATGGAGTGCCCCTCTTAAAAAAATGTTTTTTGCGACTTTGACTAGTTAATTTAGTAGCGGGTTACAAAATACACCTAAATTTCAAAATGTTATATCCCTTGCAGCACTCTAAATAGTTTATACCCACCAATTTGGGTATAAACGAGTAAATACGGGTATATATATACTCACTATCTCTATTCGTATTCTCTAGTCAGTAAACGCATCGGCTCAGTATACCAGAAAAACATGGTGAAGCTGACGACGTCTGTACATTTCGATGGCTTTTTGATTTTGTTTTATAACTTTGGTTCTTAACGTTTTTCTGATCTTTATGAAATTTGATGGGGTTGTAGCAGATAACAATATAATTTGAGAGTTCGTATATGAGCTGGATCAATCAAGGGGTTATGGAGCCTGTAGTGTGTTAACTGTAAGAGTGGTATTGTACACTTGTAAACTGTAATGGTTGTTGTAAACATCAGGCAGCTGTCGTGGTTCATGATTAAGATCCTTGAAACGTTTTATAACATGTCGACTATCTAACTATATTCGAATAGCATCAGCCGCTCAGTGGCACGCGAGATGAAAAACCAAATGAATCTGTCGGTAGCGCGTAATAGCTAAACTTAGTCTACTAGACAAGAATCTTTCACTGTGTGAGCATACCCATGCGCCCTTTGGCGTGCGTTTTATGTCAGTAGCAGGCGCGGCCGGCCGTCACTTAGCATACGAGATAAACCGGGATAACTTTATATAGCAATCTCCAGCGTCTCTGATTTTTAAACTCAAGCGCCGCGTATTATGTAAAGTGATTCGAGAATCACAGGCGGTTGTTGACACACGGCGCTTGCAAGCAACGTAGATTCTTATTATGCAATGTTATTTTATGTTGTTTCGGTGGATTTGCCTTTCGGTTCATAATATTGAACCGCATGCATAATGTCGTGCGGAAAATTGATAAAACATTTTTCTTGCATGCCGAGATTGCCACCAGGAATTTTCATTTCGTCTTTTTACGTCGATGTCCTTATTAAACTAATATTTAAAATATATTTGTTAATGGCATTTCAGCGAAATTAATAAGAACCATTCCTATTTTATCTATTGGTCGAGACTAAACACTAAAAAAGACAATTACATATTATTAACCGAGCGATAGCGAAGGTCTCCGTCTCAGCTTGGGCCAAAATGCTTTCGTATGTCAGGATGTTCTCCTCTACGGGTCGCATTTATTAACGGATTCCCGTGAAATTTTATGAGCGGATTCTTTAGTTACGTAGAATTTTGTAGACGTGGCGTTTTTTGGTAAATTTTCTAATAGGTGGAAATGGCACAAAGGGCTTAAGCGCCATAAAGATCCATGACGCTTAAGATTTCGATAGGTAATAGATACATATCTATATAGGCAATAGGTACGTTTGTATAGAATTACTGTTTCAGACGACCATAAGGCGGGCTCATATAAATGAGCAATAATGCCCAGAGGTTAAGCCTGGCCGTACAGCGCGGAAATGTCGCCAGCATCTTAGGGAGTATTCCAGAAGTGGGTGACCTTGTGGAGTATTTTATATTTAGTTTTAGCCAAGTAAGGTTCAAATGGCACTGTTCAAGGCAACTATATATATTACAAGATATGAGGTATAGAGAATAATTCCGTGCCCTTCGATTAGCTTTTAAGAAACGCATTTCATAACATTAAAAATAATATAATTCTACCAACAAAAACATCCTTCTAAAAGTAAGTTTTTTGGATAAACGTGAGCTATAAAATGCCACTGTATTAGAACTCAAATTCTCCTCCACTTCTCCGGCCCGTTCAGAGAGTACGTAAGTATTAATTTGCAGCTGAGCGCCGTTGTGGAAGTCTTTATAATGAGAGCACCTGAAGAAGCTCGTCGGAACAATTTATGGGCAGCACTTAACGGAACACTCGCGGTAACGTGTAAGTCAGCACTAGCCAGTTGGTATAAAAACACGACTTCCTTGTAAGATGCATCTGAACTTTTTAAGGGGTGAGTGTTAAATTGTTAATGCTTTTGTCTTGGCTCTGGTGCCGTATTCTGATTTAAAAAATACATATATAATACATTAAAAACACAAACTATCTCAAACATAACTCCAACACACAACAAACAATCAACCAATATTGATGTTGTATTGGAGTTGCATCGGAATATTTATCAAGCAAATTCTGATATTTCTGATTCAGACGTTTAGGCGCTAGCTGTATTGCGTAGTTAATGCATTGAAGTTGTATTGAAGTTGCATCGTTTCTAAACGTGTTTTAAAGTTAGAATACGGCATACGGGTATATGCAGTGGATGTATAAAGTGTACAGTCACCGGCAATAGTATCTTGCTACACGAAGGCCGCAAAAACATGTGACACGCTCTTATCTGTAGGGCCATAAGAGCGTGTCACATATTTTTGCGGCTTTCATGTAGGAAGATACTATTGCCGGTGACTGTACTTACAATCACGGACTTTAATTGTTGAGCCATTTACGGTTCAAGCCATTTCATCATCATCAAACACTTAAGAGCCATGCTCTTGTCGGTGCAACTCAAAGTGGGCTCTCCATTTGCTTCGGTCCCAGGCCTCCTCTTTGATCTCTTGGTACAACCTGACCTTAACATTATTTTTAATTTGGTCTATATAATTAATTCTAGGTCTTCCCCTTCCTCGCCTTCCTTCCATTTTTCCTTCAACTATCTTCTGTATAAAGTTGTCATGTCGTATGAGGTGGCCCATCATCCTCACTCTTCTGGACTCTATGCTATCCATCAACTGCCTCTTTTCCTCCACTCTTTCCAGCACCTCTTCGTTCGTCACTCTCTCAGTCCAGCTAATCCTCTCCATCCGCCTCCAACACCACATTTCAAACGCCTCAAGTATACTCTTGTCCCTCTGTGTCAGTGTCCATGTCTCGCTGCCGTAAAGTGCTATGCTCCATATATATGTTTTTACAAATTTCTTCTTTGTGTTTTTGGATATGTTTGAAGTTAGTAGGTTTTTTTATTATGAAATGCCATTTACTTTTGTTAAATACTTACTGTATGAAATCTCCAATGGAAAGTAAACCCTGAATACCTCAGTAATTAAAGTCCGCGACCGACTTAATACCTACATTGTGTTTATTTTTATATTCAATCACTTTTCCTGGAACGTGAAATGATGAATTTAGCCAAGCATTATATTCTTTATTGTGCTCCACAAAGTAAAAATAAGCAAACAGAAAATGAAAATCAGGATAAAAACTAGGTAACAATAACAACCAGGCGGGCAGGTTTTGTCAAATATATTGAGGTATAAACTCTTTGGGGCGGACGTCGTCTTCTAATATCGATATATTTTATTTTATTAAAAAATACCACTACTTTCGTACCACTACCACGTCAAATTACATCAGTCAATTAGTAACGGTCACTATGCTAAGCAGGTGATAGACTGAGGGACAGATATACATGGCGAAATAATACGGGTTCAGTCTTTACTATTTTGGCTACAGAAGCCTAAACAAGTAGTCACGTTTCGATAGATTGTTGATTTTTGTTTTAATTTTTTGCATTTCATTGAAAGCCACAAAAATCAATTAACATATTTAATTACAATAAAAACCACGACTAAAGTTAAATAACATGGAGGTACCTACTATACGTTTACCAACGCAAGCGAAATCTGACCACAAAGCTTTACCTTATAAAAATTTAGTAAAATTGCCTCTAAAATAAAAACGATGGTAGAAACAGGGTGCTTCAAACATTTTCCTTTCTTGTGAGTCTTGGTTTTAATTATACTTACGATGAAGATGCTACAAAGCTATAACAGTAATAACATTATACAGAATATTATATTCTAAAGTAAATATCGCGTTTTAGGATTTCCTTTGAAAAAAAACTCTTTTAAGTTACCTACTGAAGAACCTTGAGTTGGTAACAAAGTCTATAATATAAATATTATTGGTTTTTGTTCACGTAGCAGAAGTAGGCATAATCTTCTTACAGATACATATATTTACAATGATCACTCGGTGGTTTAGTCTAACATTCTTTTAGATTAAAGTGTATTTTTATAAAGGATCGGCAAAGCGCATGTGACACCTCTGGAGTTGCAGGCATCCATAGGCTTCTAGCTGCTTACCAGCAGGCGGGCCGTATGCTCATTTACCATCATAGTCGTATTAAAAAAGTATTGATAAGAGCTCTTTCTTCTTTACTTTTCATAGCTCGAAATTGTTAAGACAATCAAGTCAAAGTGTGGGTTAAGTTCCTCAGCTCTATAAGGAAACCTAGTTAATGTTTCCTCCTTATGACTTCCCAAAGAAGTTTTCCAGTCACAAAAGGTTCTGAGAACCTTCAAAGATTCTATAGTAAGAACTTTCAAATAGGAGAGTCCGACCGACGAGTATATTCCCACTAAAGCAAAGAAGTAACTTTTCTTAAAGAGTAGTGCCGTTTGTTTTGTGCAATCGTGGGATTTTAAGTGGTTTGGTTGTTGTTTTTGTTAATTTTTAGTTAATAACTTGTTATTTTTTTTTTACAAACAAAGGAATAATCTAGCCAGATATCTATTGCTGTAGGTATCTGGCTAGACAATTCCTGCTGCCCCTGAGTGAAAATGTACATAACAGTATAGGAGCCCACTATCTATCTATCTCGCCTATCAATAATCAAATGTTTCTAACTAAATTACTGTAACTAACGGTTTATGTTTAACCCAATTGTATATAATGCATTTAGGCTTAAGGCTTTAAGTCTGCCATTTGTACTTTTTTTGTTAAAATACTATAATAATGTCCATTTGAAAAAGTCCTATCTGCTGATCATCAACAGAATAATCCAGAATCGTCCCAAGTTTATCAGCAACACATATAAATGGCTAAAGATGCGTATTCAGCCGGGTGACAGATGAAGGATATTTGTCAGCCGTGCTGCCAGCTGTTGGCGGCGAACTTCAATGCTTACACGACTTCAAATAAATGTTACTTGGTTTGAGAAAGTTACGACATAAATTTGCATTCTTACAATATGTTCGTACGTTGTGTGAGAGTAGAAATATTGATTTTCATTCATATTTTATACCTGACTGACTACGCGAATGACAAAGTTGGTATTCGAAGAAATTAGTTTATATTTCTGAAATTATTTATAGATGTCTTTTGGGCATGGGTATGTCCTTAAATTACGTCCATAAAGAGAGGTATGGGTACTGCGAATGCCATCTCGCTATGTGTGGTAGGGCACAGCACAGCGAATGTCATCTCGCTCTAGTCTAGAGCAGAGCCCGACTGGGGAAGTACCTCCACCTTACAGAAAATCACATCCAAATAGCACTAGACTATACTCATAGTGTTGTGTTCCTGCTGGTGAGTAAGGTTGCTAAAGAGCTCAAAGAGGACCCAGTGTGTTGACGATGAGGGAACATCTTGTTCCTTTAGCCGTCAACACAGTGAATCCTCCTTTTTTGTAATGGGTCGGCAACGCGCATGTGACACCTTTGGAGTTGCAGGCTTTCATAGGCTACGGTAGCTGCTTACCATCAGGCGGCCGTATGCTTGTTTGCCGCCGTCGTGGTAAAAAAAAGATACTTTCATGCAGCTGTACTTACTTGTATACTCCCTACGCGCGACATGTTTGGGAGAGCTTCGTTCTCCTCAAGCACTAAGAGTGCCAGGCGAACCGATCCGTGATTCGCCGCTGCGGAGCCGCGCTTTCGACTCACAAGCAGGTGAGTACAGCCGTATGAAGTTAATAGTTAGTATGTCTCACGAAAGTTTAAATTCAAAAGGCGCTGCATTGCATTGTACGAGTACTGCCTTCTTACTTGGTAGGCGTAAGTTTTCATACCTAGACTATGCTTCCCACCCACTCTTTGTCATCTTATGTATCTGGTGTTTGTTGTCTGGTGGTGTCTTCGAATATGGTGTAACATCACCTATCTATTTCTGGAGCAAGCATCATATCTTCAGCAATAGAGTTAAAAGCCTTGCCTTTTTTCGAGAGCTTTGGCCTAATGCTACTCAGTAATTGGTTACAGCCGCTTTAAAACGTCTTCAAAAGTTCTTCCTGAATTATCTGAAGTGCTTATTCCTTGCCTCTGCCGCCTCTTCTTATAAAATTCATATGGGGAGCAGGGTAATTTCATAACAATAACTTTTTTGATCGAATTGGCGCGTGCAGAGTTCCGTGTTTGTGCAGTTAGCCATTTAGGAGATCTGTTGCCAGGAAAAGGAGAAGATCCTGGTTTCAGCATCAGGTTCATTGTAGCAGTGCCGTTAGGAGAATTAGACAATTAACGAATATTGACACAGCCCGCTTAGTTTATCACAGTTATTTTCATAGTGTAATGTCATATGGTATTCTGGTTTGGGGCAAAGCAGCTGACATACAGACTATATTTGTTTTACAAAAAAGAGCCATCCGCTTTCTGTATAACTTAAAGGCAGGTGCATCAGTTAGAGAACTATTTAAAGAAATTAATATTTTAACTGTTGCTTCCCAATATATCTATGACAATGTTATTTTTGTTGTAAAGAAAGAAAGTATAAGAATAATGTATGTACATTCAAAAAAAATTCTGACATCCACAGCTATAACACTAGAAATAAAAACAAGCTTGCTATCAGAAGTAGTCGTATCCGCAAAGCATATAAGTAATTTTTTGGTCAAGGTATTCACATTTATAACAAGTTACCCGTCGATGCTTTAAATTTATCATTTCCCGCTCTTAAGAAATATTTGAAAAAAAGTTTAATGTCAAAGGGTTATTACAGGGTCGAGGACTATATGACGGACAAAGGTGCATGGCCCAAACCAGAAACTACTACAAAATCATCTAACATTTAGAGGACACAGTTCAGATAGGAAAGCATATCAAACGTTTTGTGAAGCAATCAGATTTGGATTTTATTATTATTATTTTATTTTAATTAAACAATACGTACATTGTATGTCTCTCAAGCTGTTTTGATATGTCTTCTTATAGAACTACGCATTATTGTGTATCTTTAAGATATAATATTACTATATTACTGTTTTGAAAAAATAAGTCCCGCCGAGTTTCTTGCCGGTCATAAATAATACTTCTCGGGTCAGAGGTGTAGGGTTAGAACCGGTGGTAGTTTTTCTTTTTCTCTCTGACGTTCATAAGTGCATTGTAATGTGCCTAAATTGAAGAATAAATATATTTTATCTTTTAGACATATTTGTTTATCGGAACAAAGTCATGAGCAAAGTTTCGTGTATGTGCAGTTAACCATTTAGAGAATACCTTGCCAGGAGAAGATCCCGGCTGCAGCATCAGGTTCATTGTAGCAGACATATTTGTTCATCGCAACAAAGGCACGAGCAAAGTTAGAATATACAGTCAGAAGGCTTTTCTTAGATTGTTTTTTCGCTGTCGCTTTATTCTACAGCATTTTAATTTAAGAGTATTTCGGAAACCTGAGAATTTCCCGTGGGAACCAATTCGAGACGAAACCGTGAGTCATTTTCGCAAAAATAAATAAAAACTAGGTCCCCCCCATACAAATTTTACTTTTCTAAGGACCATTGTTAGAAATGTCATTATGACAGTTGCGTTCACCTTTATACAACTACTTTGTAGGGATTTCCGTTTGAGCTTCAAGATGGCTACGTCGTCTTTAGAATAGTTTTTTGTTTTTTGCTCATTTACGTAGTTCAGTGTGTAATATTGATAGCTTATTGTGCGGTGACCTAACGAACAAGTGTGCAGCTAATGAAAAATCAGTCCCAAAACGCGAGTAACCATCCTTTAGTTGAACAAACGGTTATCCGGGGTCCCGGCCACCCACGTGTTTGTAAGGAGGCTATCACTTTACAATCAACAAGACCTTAACCGAACAACGTTGCTTTTATTTTATTTTACTTAAATGAATGAAATCATAAGTGTACCTTGACATATAAGTAATTTTTTGGTCAAGGTATTCACATTTATAACAAGTTACCCGTCGATGCTTTAAATTTATCATTTCCCGCTCTTAAGAAATATTTGAAAAAAAGTTTAATGTCAAAGGGTTATTACAGGGTCGAGGACTATATGACGGACAAAGGTGCATGGCCCAAACCAGAAACTACTACAAAATCATCTAACATTTAGAGGACACAGTTCAGATAGGAAAGCATATCAAACGTTTTGTGAAGCAATCAGATTTGGATTTTATTATTATTATTTTATTTTAATTAAACAATACGTACATTGTATGTCTCTCAAGCTGTTTTGATATGTCTTCTTATAGAACTACGCATTATTGTGTATCTTTAAGATATAATATTACTATATTACTGTTTTGAAAAAATAAGTCCCGCCGAGTTTCTTGCCGGTCATAAATAATACTTCTCGGGTCAGAGGTGTAGGGTTAGAACCGGTGGTAGTTTTTCTTTTTCTCTCTGACGTTCATAAGTGCATTGTAATGTGCCTAAATTGAAGAATAAATATATTTTATCTTTTAGACATATTTGTTTATCGGAACAAAGTCATGAGCAAAGTTTCGTGTATGTGCAGTTAACCATTTAGAGAATACCTTGCCAGGAGAAGATCCCGGCTGCAGCATCAGGTTCATTGTAGCAGACATATTTGTTCATCGCAACAAAGGCACGAGCAAAGTTAGAATATACAGTCAGAAGGCTTTTCTTAGATTGTTTTTTCGCTGTCGCTTTATTCTACAGCATTTTAATTTAAGAGTATTTCGGAAACTTGAGAATTTCCCGTGGGAACCAATTCGAGACGAAACCGTGAGTCATTTTCGCAAAAATAAATAAAAACTAGGTCCCCCCCATACAAATTTTACTTTTCTAAGGACCATTGTTAGAAATGTCATTATGACAGTTGCGTTCACCTTTATACAACTACTTTGTAGGGATTTCCGTTTGAGCTTCAAGATGGCTACGTCGTCTTTAGAATAGTTTTTTGTTTTTTGCTCATTTACGTAGTTCAGTGTGTAATATTGATAGCTTATTGTGCGGTGACCTAACGAACAAGTGTGCAGCTAATGAAAAATCAGTCCCAAAACGCGAGTAACCATCCTTTAGTTGAACAAACGGTTATCCGGGGTCCCGGCCACCCACGTGTTTGTAAGGAGGCTATCACTTTACAATCAACAAGACCTTAACCGAACAACGTTGCTTTTATTTTATTTTACTTAAATGAATGAAATCATAAGTGTACCTTGACATAGGCAGAATTCACCTCGCTAAAATAGGCGAGGAGTAAAAGCCATTAATTAAAAGAAAAAAAAACTATTTTGTAAAAGTACTGGCTAAAATAAATGATTAAGTTTAAAATAGTCGTGAAATTTTATCAGTGCTCGGAAAATAGTGTTTTTGTGCATGAACACGAAAACAAATAAGAGCTGCAAATAAAACAGAACAATAAAATAATGTGTTTGCTGTCCATGGGTAGACTTACTTCAAAAACAAAATAAAGGATAACTTTTGTAGTTAAAATTAAATAAATATAATATTCAGTCTCAAGTTATCCGATGTCGGTTGAAATATTTTTTAATTTGTTTAAATTTACGTAATATTCAGCAGGGAAGAGCGTTCATAGAATTCGATTTTAACCAGCCCATTTTTCAGACCAATTAGATATAGAAATATAAAACATTTATTCGTGACAACAACAACATGCAAACAAACATACTTAATCTAAGGATAATAACTAAATTACCACTATTTGTGCAACTCTTGACTGCCAAGTAAACATCAGCTTTCCTCGGAGTATTTTTAACACTCTGCCACTACCCTGATACGTTCATCAAGTGATTGTTAACAAACATCGAAAACCACTCGAATCCTGGCCCATATATGTAACTGTTACACACAGGTATAAGATTTAACTTGAGCCAGTTGGTCGTGTAGGTAAATAATATCACGCCCGTTGCCTACTTGTTCGCTGTCGTGTGTCGGCTGCAGGTCTGCGACGCACCTCAGGGAATGGCAAGCACGCCTTTCTATTTCAATCTTCTAAACATTTCTCAATTTTCTCTTTTCCATAAAATTATGTGCGCATTTTTTAGACAAAATAATGATTTGTTCATTTATCATGAATAAAGAAATTGCGGTGTAAAAGAAAATTCAAATGTATAAATTATTTATGTAAGGTTTCAATACTACAATAGTTAATGTTTATAGTTTTGTTCTGCGAATAAAAATATTCTAATGTTTTTAAGAAGGAATACTGAGGTGGTGTGATAGCAAAATGCAGCTGTGAGAATCATGCCACTTATAGTCATTTATTCATATTGCATTGTCATGTATTTAATAAGGTTTTATAATTTTAGAACAGTTCATGACACCCTGTCAGGGCGCAAAATAGTACATACTAACCTATAAATTTATATATACAATACGTAATTAATTATATTTTCTTACAAGCATCTAAACGATGATAACAAGTCTTAAGGATAATGCTAGGTCCTCCTACCTCCAACTCCTGGTTGTGGTGCTAAATTGCAAAGAATCGTCGTCTGCGAACATTATACATTTTATATTCGTATCTAGGATTTTTGGCAGATCGTTTATAAGAATAGAGTACTTACATGCCAAAATCCTTGATTACAAACAATTACACACGACACACAAGTGACACAAGATTCTTTTGAGTCGAAGGTATTATTATTAAGTCCAACCACGCCAACTCTGCAAGGGGGATCAATGTTACTCTGCGTCTGTAGGAAACACCTTAGACGCAGAGTAACATTGATCCCTACACGTGATCCCTGGGTGGTGCTAAAAGAGTAACAAACTTGGCAGCTGTACTGTCCCAGCTGGACCTCGCAGAACTCACTGGATTTTCTTCATCATCAGCTTTCCCACTGCTACTACCCCAGATAAGAAATGCCTACTATATCCAGTGACATGTAGCCATACGATAAATAAAAACTCTTCAAGGACTTTGCAGCGGCAGAATGCGGAACTGCCGCCCTAATCATTTTTTTTGTATAAGAAATGACGACTGGTATTTTAACTAACTTAGTAGATGTGACACGGAGTGCAGGGCCAGGTTTGCAGAGTATGCAGAATCTACTAAGCCACATCCACGAATTAAGTTAAAATTACCCCAAATTTTTAAGGTTTGTGAAACAAAGTGGTGTTTGTCACGTAGTGATGGCGATACCTTGTTTTTTTCTACCATGGTCTGACTTATATTGACGTACAGCGTGACATAAATGAGACTTTCATGCGATGACCTCATCATACTGTTTAGTTAACATTCCCGCCCGCCCGTGCCACAGTCGTGCACAGAACAAATGTATAACTCTACGTCATGAACTTCCCAATAACCATATAATATAATACGTTTTTTTATTCCTGCACGAGCCTAAAAATCAATTACTACCTAACGTCCATTCACAGCTGGTACGCGTAATATTGTTCACGCCTGAACAGGCAATTGATATGGTTATGCATTCGCATTGTTATGGCTACTGGTGCCGCGTTTTATTAATAGGTGAAATACGAGTATGATTATAAAAGGTTAAACCTATTAAAGATTTACATTTTGTCTGTCGCAAACGTTTTCTTATATATGTCTTTAGGTACTGTTAGATCAGCTGGTGCTCTATTCTAATTTTAAAATACATAAACAATCCCGAGGCGAGGTCCCGGGTTCGAATCCTGGTAAGGGCATTTAATTGTGTTTTCATCACGGATATTTGTACCTGAGTTATGGATGTTTTCTATGTATTTAAGTATTTATCTATATCTATTATATATATCGTCTCCTATTTAGTACCCACAACACAAGCCTTATTGAGCTTACTGTGAGACTAGGTTGATTTGTGTAAGATTGTCCTATAATATTTATTATTTATAAACAATGCATTAAAACACAATATATCTCAAACATAACTCGAACACAGAACTAATAATGAATCAATATTGAAGTTGTATTGGAGTTGCATCGGAATAATTTTCAAGCAAATTCTTATATTTCTGATTCACACGACATACCTATGTCCTTTGAATATAGTCGTTCATTCCACTTTTAAAAGAAACGACTCGTTTGAGTTGATTAGACCTTGCAAAATGTTTAACCTAAATGCCGTTTTAGCTTTGAAATAAAATTGGCTTATAGTTCAGTTAAATTGTACTCTAAAGGGCCCCTAGTGAGAAAGTATTGGGGTAGTTCTGATTTATTTCATTCCTGATGTATTTTGGGGTGCTGAATCCGAATCTGAGGTTTGCGGACAAAATTTCGTGACGCAACATAAATAAAAACGCAAAAAGAGCGAAAATAATCAGCTTTTTTCCGGTTACACACAGTCCTTCGTATGATGTGCAGATTGGGGAACAATGGAGGCCCGCCTTCCTGCATCCACAATTGCGTTGGCAGCCCTTTTTGCATTTACATGAAATGTACCGGAGTATTGAGTTTGGTGTAGGGTCCAAAGTGGTTGGCACTGGCACGAGAGAAGTACTAGTTTTTTCCACCCCACTGCGATTTTTGATATCTTAAAGAAGCTATAATAACTTTTTCACAGATAATAAGAAATTTGCAGTAACAAAACATTGACCGCTGAAAATTGCCAATTTTCAACTCGCACTTGAGACCGAACGGTTCATCTGAAATAAAAAACTAAATAGTAATGTATGTAGAGTATTTTAAGTACTTTAATTTCTGTAAACAGAGCATTTACTAAAAGTTAATGGTTTTCGAGTTTTAAGAAAAAAACCGGAATAAAGCTGAATTTTTTCGCTCTTTTTGCGATTTTTTTTATGTTGCGTCACGAAATTTTGTCCGCAAACCTCAGATTCGGATTCAGCACCCCAAAATACATAAGGAGTAAAAGAAACCAGAACTACCCCAATACTTTCCTAGTAAAAACACAATGTAACTGGATCATTAGAGTCGAGTGCAAATTGGGAGCAGTAAATTGGTAATTTTCTCTAATAGAGCGGCTCCGGGTCGTCGTTAACCGTTGCGCGTGAGTTGCCGAAACTGATAGGTATTAATTAACCCCTGGGGTTGAATTCGTTGTAAACCACTTCGATTTGATGTGAATATCGGAACCAGTGTTGGCCGTTAATTTCAATTAGAATTGAAAATTGATCAATAAGATTGAAGATTAATTCCGTAACTAATCAATTACACTAACATCAATTTTTACTAACGTTAGTTCGCATTGATTTTATGACGTCGTCAATTACACTAACCGTCAATTAGAATTAACCTATTAGTTACACTATCGTCTCGAAAATTTAATAAGAATTACAGTTAATTAGATTAACGTTAGTGTAACTAAATTAATCCTGTCTTACACTAATAATTAATTTTAAAACTGCATCTCGGGTTCGGAGGTCGGGACCAATATCACAAGATGGAGCTCATGCTGGACCCTAGGGCTACCTACTGGATCTCGGGTTTGGCGCATCATAGACTCATGCTGTTTGGGCTCATTCGACTTGTACTGATGAGCAGATGGTACCGGTATCAAAATCTGGAGCTCATGCTGGACCCTTGGGATCCCTACTGGATCTCCGGTTTGGCGCATCATAGACTCATGCTGTTTGGGCTCATTCGACTTGTACTGATGAGCACATGGTACCGGTATCAAAATCTGGACCTCATGCTGGACCCTGGGGATCCCTACTGGATCTCGGGTTTGGCGCATCATAGACTCATGCTGTTTGGGCTCATTCGACTTGTACTGATGGTATGGTATGGTATGGTATGGTATGGTATGGTATGGTATGGTATGGTATGGTATGGTATGGTATGGTATGGTATGGTATGGTATGGTATGGTATGGTATGGTATGGTATGGTATGGTATGGTATGGTATGGTATTGTATGGTATTGTATGGTAAAGTATGGTATGGTATGGTAACGTATGGTATGGTAAAGTATGGTATGGTATGGTATGGTATGGTATGGTATGGTATGGTATGGTATGGTATGGTATGGTATGGTATGGTATGGTATGGTATGGT